>APFE030443505.1:57081-121787 GCA_000404065.3 Pinus taeda | reverse complement strand
ATATATTATTTTGCAAAAATATTTAGAAATTCCATTTTAAAAAATTTGCAAAGAAAAACTATAAAACATATGTTTGGAAAACTCTTAAAAAATTAACCTCCTAGGAGGAAAAACAAGAAGAGAAATAAGACAACTTGAAAATTTGTTAACTTTTAAACTTTTTTTTGCAATGCCTCAAGTTGTCTTAAGCTATGTTTTTAAAGGAATCATATTTTTAGCATTTAAAAAAGAAATTACTCTTTGTATAATGACACTTTCATTCATGTGTTCATTTTAAAGTTTTTCTAGTCACAAAATTTTTCCATAATGTCAAAATTTTAAGGTTTTCTAGCATTTCGGTATTTCTAGCATCAACATTTTTCGTTTTTAGGTTGTTTTTTTATGTGTTTTGCGGTTTTTTTGGCTAGAATTATCATTTTGAGTTTACAGTTCCTGTTTCAAAGTTTACGTTGTTTATCGTTGAATTGGGATTAATATTTAAAATAAATTCCCCCCACTTGTGACTTTATATTTCTCCCATTGTTCATACCCAACTAGGAGTGGCCCCTAGCATGGCGTTCTCTAGCCTTCATTTCAAGTGTGTGGTGAAGTACAAATTCCCTTCTTGGTTGAAGCTCCTTGTTGGAATGGTTCAATCCTCATTGGAATGACCCATTTGCAATAGAAAGACAAAGTGATATGTCTCCCTAGGCACCCCCCTCCATGTTGTTACGTAGGCCCTTAATGACTCAATCCTCTAGCTTCTGTGTGATCTTATTAATTGAAAAAAAATATTATATCAAAATGAATACCACAATAGATGAAGAAAGAAAAGATAGTAAGAGTCGACCCATACAATACAAAATATTACATCTGTTAGCAAATGAAGTTATTTATTAATGTGACTAATCTCACATAAAAACAACCTTTTGCTAGAGGGGAGGCTTGCCTTTTAAAAATATCTTTCTAACAACTAGATAATAACTAGTTGGACCACTCTAGAGATTATTTTTCACTAGTCGTCCACATGTCAAATATTTAATATTTTTTATAAAATATTACATTACAACAATAAATTTGCCCACTAAGGGGTGGAATTAGTTCACAAAGCACAATTTGGTCAAAAATGCCCTCTGTTAGGGGCCAACAATAGTCAAACATGAAGAATGATAACAATAAGTAGCCCACTATCCCTCTCTAATGTCCTTTTGGAAGCTTGACTTGGTCTACAGTAATTCAACTTGGTTGGGAGAGAAGTTTACTTGGTCCCTAATATGCTTCTTTGACTTCACAATAATTAGCTTTTTGGTCCTTTTTCTAACTTCTCAGTCCAAGGTACATCCAATTCTCGGATTGATGCTTCTAATAACTAGTTGATTAGTTTTCTTGACTCTTTTCCTTTATTAAAATTGACTTAGACACCTATGATTTAGGTCTTCACTACCTTGATGATTTTGACCAATTTGGAACCTGGGTTTGTTGTAACCTACCCTGATCTATACTAGGCATGTCTCCAATTTTGTAGATCTTGTCTAGTGTTGTTGCATCATCACTGCCCCTACCACATCATCATTCCCTTGCTATGGTTCTCCATTGCCTTGAGGAGTATGAGGATTTTTAGAATTTGGTTTTATTTCTATTCATTTTTAGACATAATGCATGCATGTAACTACCCAACACTAACCCTATTTTTCCACTTGGAAACATGTATGACCTATTTGAACACCTTTGACAAGCTGTAACTTGCCACTACCTTCATTACTTTCTCATCACGCTGAACAATATGAGACCAAGTTACCATTTTGACTTTCAAACAACTTGCGTTGGGAAATGTGAACTACCTTAGTAATTTTTAAAGTTTTTAATGTGAGACTGCATGTATGAAAATTTTTCAAGGGATTCTACACTAATTCCAAGACCACATACATACTCTACAAAAAAATAACCATGAAGAAAGACATAGGTGCACGTTGATGGGGGTTGGATTGGTCCATACACCAATGATCATGTCTACAAAAGAAGGTTCCTCTAAAACCACGAGTCAACACATATTCCCATGCAAGTCCCTCCATCCTATCTAGGATGAAAGGAGCTAGAGATGAACACAAAGGGATAGGCCATTGTCTGACCAAGCAGTTCCAGAATATCTAATATAGGGCCTCACACGGGTGTTACAAGGATTTTGACTTGTGACCTTGGGCTTACATTGGTGGTACAAAATTTTGCAAAAATATATATGTATCCCTGTTGACATGAGGAGTAACAAGTCCTTTAAATTTATATAGTCAAGCAAATTTTTCTCCCAAGTAAAATTTCATGAAGAAACCTGAGAGATGCATCTCCTCATTCATGAATGGATCTGTAATAAATATTTTAGTGTAAACTAGTGCACTTCACCTAAGGGGATATAAACTTAGCACACATAACTAACCAAACATCCAATGACATTAGTGGTAGGCTTACTTAGTCAAGCATTTCTATTCCGTATGCTTAAGTGATTAGTTACCAACATTCTTCAATATATCTATATATACTAATCTAATAATATATTATACTATATATATATATATATATATAACATTATATATATTATATATATATATTATATATAGTATATATAATATAAATTATATATATTAATATATATATATAGAGATTGCAGGAAACCATATGGGATCCCCCCTCTTCCTTGGAATATTCAGATGGAAGGAAACTCAATCCCCAACCATAATAGTGGCTAGTAGCCCAATAATACTTGGCAGGTCTCTTTAATTAGATTATACCTAGAGAACTCACAATGAAATCCACCTTAAAACAATGCATATGAATTCATTAAGATAACCCATTGGGCTTAGTGTCTATCATAGTTACTTGTTCACAAAAGTAATGAATATTGTAAACATAAAATCTTATACATCGAAATGTGAACTTATTCAATAATACTTGGCCATTATAATATTATAACAAGCCAAATATTTGCAAATGACAGAGAAAGAAAACAAAAAGTTGAATAAGTTATCCCATAGTATAACTTAGAACCCAATAGTTCACCTTGGTAGAGCCCAAGTAAAACATGTGTAGGGCACATGACACAAATATGGAAATCCAAATCACCAATAGAGGGTGAAATGGTAATATGGTACCTTTTTATAGGGATTCCATCTAAATGTGTTTGTGTTGATATCTACTCCTTAATATTTATCATTAATGTGAACATACATCCCTGTTGGTCTTGTTTGTCTAGTCATTTTATATGTTAGGCCATGCTTTTCTACAATATACCTTTGTAGGGTAGCTTTCTTTTCTTTTCAATAGTTATTCAATGTATGCATGCTATTTAAAACATTAAGGTTATTTTTTATTTACAATTGTTTCTAAGCCTTTCTTTAAGCCCTAATGTGATTTATAAGCTCCCCTTTTACTCTTAGAATACTAGAGTATGGTTCTTTGTAATAAATCAACTAAACATCAACTAAATTCCTAAAAAATATAAGGGTTTTGCATTAGACCCAAAATAAGAACCAACGGTAATAGCCATTGTTGCCTCCTCATATGGTGTGAACACACTGCATAGAAAACTAGTACCATGCCACCATTCCAATGTAGTGGTGTTTAAGTTCACATGAACAATCTTGCTTATCTCATCTAGACTCAGATCCATTCCTTTAGTTCTCTTTCAACTATAAGATGATCTCATCTCACTATGGGGTTTTTTCAATTTCCTCTAGATGCCTCATCCATGGTGTATTAGCTTCTATCTCACATACCTTAGATGATATATGCCTTTATAGATGGTACACTATACTTTCACACATATATTTCTAGTTTCTCTTGGTTTAGTTTGTTCACTTTAATCTCTCTACTATGGTTTTGTGTGTGTTTTTCTCTTTAAATTTGGAAGTTTCGAGCAAAATTTCTTATCAATTAATCCCCAAGGTGAAATTCGAAATTGATTGGGTGCAAATTTTATAATTGAATTGAAATATTAAAGTTTCCTGATGAGAATTCAAAGTTGGCTTGACCCTTTTTTACCTTCTCATTCAATATTGTGGAAGGATATAAGAAGGAAATTGATTCATCTCAAATATAAGGAATTCATCTTGTATGTATGAAGTTTCACATTCTTCCTTGTGATCTGAGGTTCGTATG
This sequence comes from Pinus taeda, assembly GCA_000404065.3. Classification (NCBI taxonomy): domain Eukaryota; kingdom Viridiplantae; phylum Streptophyta; class Pinopsida; order Pinales; family Pinaceae; genus Pinus; species Pinus taeda. The sequence continues at coordinate 117,659 of APFE030443505.1, read as the reverse complement.
GCACAAAGGTTCTGAGCTTCGTATGACACTAATGTTATGAGGAGTATCACATCTCTCTTTGGAACAAGACCCTTTGTTCTTGGCATAACTATAATGGCTACAAGACTCTTGAATGTTTGTTATGATTGAATGTCATGTGATATCCTTCTTTCTGTGTATGGTTATGATCTTGGTCTAATTATAACAACTTGTGATCTCGCTCTGAATCCAGAAATGACCTCATATTGGAAATATTCTCTCGTGAATCTCTATTGACTAATCTTGACACTATTGTTTGGCTCTATTGTATAAATTCGTCCTGGCATAAATTGACCTTGATATCATGACTGGTCTCAATTTATATTGATATCGACTCTATTATATATATAATCTTATTTTTCTCAGCGCTGACATCTCATTTGTATGGCATTGTAGTTGGTATGACATCACAATTTTGGCATTAGATTGCTTTTTTAGGCACCATGTTGATACAAAAATTTGGCATCGCATGGGTCTCGGCACTAGATATGTCTCAGTCTGTCTTTGACATGTACCAACACTATTATATGGATATATATTGGCTCTATTCAACATTATGGATAGATCTCGACACTGCTATATGTATATTGACGATATTGTTGTATAGTCTAGCCTCAACACTATTGATCTTTACACTGATATAAATTAGATATCTTTCTTATGAGAACTGTCTCACATGTATAATCTTTGTTTAGATACTTATGGCACCACAAGTATTATGTATGGAATAATTCTCACCATAGTAATTTACTTCACAGTTGTTGACACCACAATTTGATATATGGATTCATTGGCATCTCAATTCCTCACAGTTGTATCTCAAATCAATGATTCTATTTTTATGTTCCATCCCTAATGACAATATGGAATATTATTGATGACATTTTTTGTGTTGGAAATGAAACGTGTTCACAATCAAAGTTGTGAAAAAGTCATGTATAGGCCCTGGGTAACCTGATAATATATGTACTTTGTATCTAAGCTGAATAATTGATGAAATATAATAGAGGAAAAATAATTGAATTCTGGGTTTTCCCCCTTGTGGGGTTTTCCCTAGTCTTCGACCAATCCTAGTGTCTCTATGTGTGCTTTCTTTTCTTCTATTGTTCCCTTTACTGTTCTGCTACATTAGTAATGATGTTGTTCTTTCTACATAATGGCATATGATGTAATGATGTTGTGATGTTGTGGGGTGAATTCAATATGTAAATGATGTAATGCAATTATCAAAGTAAAGAAAAATACAAACCTAAGAATATTAATAGTTTATTGCTCAGATGTTATGCAACCAACTAACAAAAAGATAGATCAACGACTTTAAAAATATCTTCTTTGAGGGGGAAAACTCCATTACATTACATAAATGAACAATTCTTGGACGATACAAATGACAAGGCCTCCTTTGTATATATAGGAGTCTAAGGGGTCACAATATAATCAAAGTCTGCATAACAATAATAATGTAAGGAAACAACAATAACAATAGTTGGATTGTATGGGGAACCACAATAAAACTATAGGGGCTACATGGGCACAACAACAACAATAAGGGGGCTACATGGGCACAACAATAACAATAAGGGGGATACACTAGTATTATACGGACCTAACATGCCCATCCCTTTCAAAAAAGTGTTGTCCTCAATGCTTGAGTAGTTCTAGATGCTTCTGTATAAAATTCTCATCATCCCATATGGAATATTCAACGAGTAAGTTCTTCCACTTAATGAGATATTTTGAAATTGATCGATTCCGTAGCTGTTGGGTTCTTGTTCTGTGATTGCTTCAGGCTTAAATATGATTTTTCCTTCTTCATCAAGTTCTGGAAACACTATTTGAACTGGAAGCTTGTCACCGATAACCTTCTTTAAGCATGAAACATGAAAAACTAGGTGTACTCTGGAAGATGCAGGAAACTCTAATTTGTATGCCATAGTACAAATATTTTGCAACACCTTGTAAGGATCGTAGTACTTGGGTGATAATTTATTATCCTTATTAGCTTACTTGAGAGACATTTGTTTGTATGGTTATAGCCGTAAAAATACCCAATCACCTATGTCAAAACTTCTTTCACTGTGATGCTGATCTTCCTGTTGTTTCATTCGATTCTGCGCCATAGTGTGGTTATCCTTTAAGAGTTGGAGAACTTGTTGTTGATGCTCGATGTGATATTCCACTGCTTGAAACTTAGATTTTTCTCTTAAAAATGATGTGATGGATGGTGGATGATATCCATAAAGGGCCATAAATGGGGTAATTTTTGTTGCAATATGGAAGGAAGTGTTATACCACCATTCAACTAGAGGTAACCACTTAACCCATTGTGTTTGTTTATGAGATACAAAGAAATGAAGAAATCCTTCCAAACATTTGTTCAATATCTCAGTTTTCCCATGAGATTGAGGATGATAAAATGAGCTATGAGCTAATTGAGTACCCATAAAAGAAAATAATTTTGTCCAAAAATTTCCAGTGAAAATGGAATCTTTATCACTTACTATAATATTTGGGTTTCCATGAAGCTTTTGAATTGTTTCCATAAATGCAGTAGAACCTGTATTGGATTTAAAAGGATGAGATAATGCAAAAAAGTGTGCATACTTGGTATGTCTATCAGCTACCACCATGATGATACTTTTGTAGAATTTTGTAGAATTGTTCCTACAAATCAGCTAGCTTTGATACCATGTAGAAATTTCCCACCTGTAGATCAACCTGGTAATGCAATGTACTAAAGAAAAACACTTGATCTACTTGTACAAACAATTTAGCGGAAGCTTAATCAACCATGAGCAACATCAATAAGAACACATATAACTGATAAGAAGGAACCAATCACACATAACACAGAAGAATTTACCTGGGGGAAGCACCTGTCTAAAACCCCACCTTTGTATTATCATACAAGTGGAAATATAGTTCGCATTACACAAAGCCTTAGATCGGAAGCTATCCAACTCTCAGTAAAATCCATCTGCTGCTCATAGACAGTCAAAGGCTTCTCACAAACCTTCTCCTCTACCCTCCAAGCCTCCTATTTCCTTGTGCAGTTTCCTTGAGGCCCAGTGCTGCCACCTATGTGAATTGGCCTCTTCACACACTCACTAACCTCTGATCTAACTGCACAAAATTGAAGGAGATAAATCCTCATCATGGATGAGCTTCCTTTATAGGAAAAATATTCATCCAACTGATAGTACATTGTCCCTTCTTTGATCTCAACTAGGTCTTTGATAGAACTGACATGCAACAATTATCCATGAGTGAATCCTCAGTTATCTAAAATAATAGTTGTCACATGCATGCAAGCATTAACAAAATATATTTTATTATTTTAACAACTTGTTAAAATAATATAACTGGACTTGACTAGTTAGAACTAAGTCAACCGATTCTCTCATTATACAACTCATACTTATTCCCTCAATTAGTGAAGGAAATTAAGGATAAATTCCTCAATCAGTGGGACAACTCATGTGCATGCTCACAAAGACTTCAAATTCGAATTTCCTTAACTGATTAACTCAACTGAATTAATTAATTAATATTTCCAATTGCTGTTAAGACCAAAATTAATTTTACTTCCTATAGATAGACTAGGGACTGCTATAAATAGGAAGGGACCCAAAAATTCTATTTTTAGAACTTTCTATTTTTAGTAGTTTCACCTCTCACCCAATGTGGCCAGTGACCTCACTGGCCAAAATGCTATTTTAGACATGCTATTTTTAGGACTTCTATTAATAACACTCTCTAAATTTAACATTTCTTGTTGCACATTTTTCAACACTCCCTCTCAACGAGAAAGGCTTCCTCTCAAACTCGATCCTGTAACTTTGGAATGTTTTGCATGCAACACATCTACCTGATCTACTTGCTCCAACAACTCTTGGAAAAAAAACACTCCCAACTAACCACTCTGTTGGGCTAGGAACATAATCTGATGCTGAAGCTCTACCTGCTGCTAACAAGTGCTCCCTCTCTGACATTTTTGCTACTGCAACATCTCCATGCATCTCGCACAATTCCACACTTCTCTATGCCACCTAGCACTATGAAAAACACTTGTGCCTATCGTAATGCTGCAGCTTGCTAGCTATGCATTGTCCTGGGATTCCCTGCACTGTCGCTGTCTCTGCAACTCCATACACATCTGTGTCTACCCAATCAGTTAGTTCCTGCTACTCCACATCGAGGCTCCTGTAGAAAGGTCTCATCCAAGAGGTTGGGTACCTTAAGGATCCTGTCCCTCCTCCTTGGGACGATCACTTTATATCGCCCCACCTCCTACCTGGAGGTATGGCTACATGTGATCCCTCTGCCCACCTGGCTCGAAGTTTCCCCCTATTGGAGGTCTCTGCATGAGTAGATGTCTATACTTGATCTCCACTTAGCTTCCCCTATTGTGGCTACTCCACAACCTCCTGAAGTTGCTGCACCAATCGTGGCTCCTCCACAATCGTCTGAGACTTCTTCTGGCTCTGTATGTTGAGAGGTAATATATCCTCCCTCTCAACCACCAAGTCCTAACCTTTTCCTTGCTCCTCAAGGCTTTTCATGCATCTTGTACCTCAAGTGCATACAGGTTCTTGGCTAGCACACCAATCTATTTCCACTTTCCTGCTGTCATGAATTTTTCTAGGAAAAGAGTTGATTTTAAATCAGCGATAGCTCCCTCATCCGAACTCCGATTCGACCGATTTTTTTTTTTATTTTTATTTTTTTTATTTTGGGTATTTTTCCTTAAGGAATCCAAATCTGCTATTTATTTTTGAAAATTTTGTCTAGAAATTTTCAGATTTGCTTTGTAAACTCTCGGCCCAAAACTCAAAACTTTGAAATCTCCTCTTCTTGTATATTTTTCTTCCTTAATCACCTATGCTCTGATACCATGTAGAATTTTGTAGAATTTTTCCTACAAATCAGCTAGCTTTGATACCATGTAGAACTTTTTCTACAAATTAGCTAGCTCTGATACCATGTAGAAATTTCCCACCTGTAGATCAAATTGGTAATGCAATGTACTAAAACAAAACACTTGATCTACTTCTACAAATAATTTAGTAGAAGTTTAATCAACCATGAACAACATCAATAAGAACACATATAACTGATAAGAAGAAATCAGTCACACATAACACAGAATAATTTACTCGGGGAAAGCACCTGCCTAAAACCCCATCTCTGTATTATCATACAAGTGGAAATATAATCTGGATTACACAAAGCCTTAGCTCGGAAGCTATCCAGCTCTCAGTACAATCCCTCTGCTACTCATAGACAGTCAAAGGCTTCTCACAAACCTTCTCCTCCACCCTCCAAGCCTCCTATTTTCTTGTGTAGTTTCCTTGAGGTCCAGTGCTGCCACCTGTGTGAATTGGCCTCTTCACAGACTCACCAACCTCTAATCTAACTGCACAAACTTGAAGGAGGTAAATTCTCATCATGGAGGAGCTTCCTTTATATGAAAAATATTCATCCAACTGATAGTACACTGTCCCTTCTGTGATCTCAACTAGGTCTCTGACAAAAGTGACATGCAATAGTTATCCATGAGTGAATCCTCAGTTATCTAAAATAATAGTTGTCACATGCATGCAAGCATTAACAAACTATATTTTATTATTTTAACAACGTGTTAAAATAATCTAACTGGACTGGACTAGTTAGAACTAAGTCAACTGATTCTCTCATTATAGAACTCATACTTATTCCCTCAATCAGTGGAGGAAATTAAGGATAAATTCCTCAATCAATGGGACAACTCATGTGCATACTCATAAAGACTTCAAATTCGAATTTCCTTAACTAATTAACTCAACTGAATTAATTAATTAATATTTCCAATTGCTGTTAAGACCAAAATTAATTTTACTTCCTATAGATAGGCTAGGGATTGCTATAAATAGGAAGGGACCTAGAAATGCTATTTTTAGAGCTTTCTATTTTTAACAGTTTCACCTCTCACCCAATGTGGCCAATGACCTCACTGGCCAAACTGCTATTTTTAGACATGCTATTTTTAGGACTTCTATTAATAGCACTTTCTAAATTTAGCATTTCTTGTTGCACATTTTTCAACAACTCTTTCCTTCAGACTTGGGTAAACTTGTGATAAAATTCATTGAGACCTCCTCCAAACACTGACTTGGAATGGCTAAAGGTTGTAATAGGACCCGAGGTCTTAATTGTCTCAAATTTATTTTTTTGGCAAACCAAACATTTTGTCACAAACTTTTGAATATCAGATTTAAGGCCATCCCCAAAAAATTCCTTCTTGACCCTATGGTAAGTTTTTAAAAATCTTGAGTGACCTCCTAAGGGAGAGGTGTGTGATTCCAAAAGAATCTTTTGACTGAGTTGGGAATTCTTACAAAGATATAAGTGATCTTTGTACCATAATCAATAATTTTTCTAGCTAAATGTTTTAGATGTACTGGGATCTTGCTACAACTTTTGAATAAGTGACCACACCTTCATCATTCTTCCATTCATCCATTTCTTTGGTTATCCACTCAAGTTGTATAACAACAATGACACAAAGAAATGCTTCCACATCCTCATCCTTTCTCGAGAGTGCATCTGCAACAACATTTTTCTTCCCTTTTTTATAGATGATTTCAAATTCATAACCCAACATCTTATTCAGCCATTTTTTCCGCTCTTCTAAAATAATCTTTGTTCCAAAAATTATTTAAGGCTATCACGATCTATTTTAACCTTAAAGTGTCTTCCCATTAGGTAAGGTGGCCATTTCATTAGTGCATGTAGTATTGCCAACATTTCCTTCTCATTAATAGGCATGTGTAAATACTTTCCTTTGATTGGACGAATTTCAAAAGAAATGGGTCTTCCTTCTTGCGTTAAAACAACACCAATTCCATTTCCTGAGGCATCACATTCCACAATAAAAGTTTTTGTCAAGTCTGGAGTAGTTAAGACTGGTGATTGGCACATTGCCTCTTTAACATGTTCAAAGGACTTCGTGCTCCTAGAGTCCAAGAAAATGCATCTTTCTTCAGTAATGATGTTAGAGGTGTCGTTATTCTCCCATAATTATTAATAAACTTGTGATAATACCCCGTCAACCCAAGAAATCCTTAAAGATGCTTTATGGTTGTGAGGCTTTTCCATTCCTTAATGGCTTTAATTTTGTTAGGGTCTACCTTAAAACCCTCATGAGATACAATATGACCCAAATATTCCACCTCATGTACTCCAAAGAAACGTTTGGAGGTTTTTGCATATAATTTTTTCTCCTCCAATAGTTGGAGAACCCTATCAACATGTTGAACATGATCCTTCCAAGACTTGTTGTACATTAACATATCATCAAAAAACAATAACACAAATTTTCTAAGGAAGGGTTTGAAAATGGAATTCATCAAACCTTGAAATGTGGAAGGTGCATTAGTAAGGCCAAAAGGCATGACCAAAAATTCATAATGACCCTCATGAGTTCTGAATTTTTTTTTTTTTTTTCAAAATGTCTTCAGTCTTCATTCTAATTTCATGATATCCTAAATGAAGATCTAGCTCAGTGAAGTAAATTTCTCCATGTAATTCATCCAACAATTCATCAATGACAGGAATGGACAAATTTATCTTTAATTTTGAGCTCCCTATAATCCAAACACATAGGCCATGATCCATCCTTCTTGTTCACCAATACTACTGGAGCAAAGAAACAACTTTGACTAGGTTGAATTATACCAGCCTCTAGTATTTCTACAACCATACGTTCAATTTCACTCTTTTGGGCATAATGATATCTGTAAGGCCTGATATTTGGAAGAACACTTCCTAGAATTATATTAATAGCATGATCATGATCATGAATAGGTGGGAGGCCTTTGGGAGTCTAAAACACCTTGTATTTATTGTCCAAGAATTTTTACAGATCTAGAGAAATAGATGATTTCGATGTTTGAACCTCTAGTGAGCATAATTGTGCAATTATGGCCTGTTTTTATTTCTTTAGAATATTTTTCATGCCATTAGAGCAGATTATGTTTCCTAGTTTCCATGCGACACTCCTTAATTCAACTTCCTTTCCTTCCCAATTTTTTTAAAGAAAAGTTCTTGAAAATTGAAATCTATCATCCCCAAAGATTGTAACCATTGGACTCCTAGTACAACATTAGCACCACCCATTGGAATGGAAATAAGTGGACTATTCAATACATATTCCCCCATGGCTAGCTTGATATTATGGCATTTTCCATAGAAATTTATAGTTCCTCCATTTGAAACTATCACTTGACACTCTGATGTTGGATATAGGAAGCAATTGAATTCCTTGGATATCTTACAATGAATAAAATTATGGGTACTACCCGAATCAATCAACACTATTACCTTTTTCTTCTTGATATATCCTTCTAACTTGAGAGTTTGAGGAGTGGTAATTCCCACCAATGCATTACAAGATATGGTCAGATTCATTTTTTCTTTCTCTGGAATTGGTTCTTGGTGTATATCCTCCTCTTTTGATGTTTCTTGTTCCTTTTCTTCCTCCTCTTCACAATCTATGTAGAATAATGTATTCTTAGCACGCTTATGACCTTTAGTGTATTTTCTATCACAACTATAACAAAGCCCTTTTGCTCTCTTCTCCTCCAATTGTTGTGGTTTCAACCTTGTAGGTTGTGGAAGACTAGGAGCAACAACATTCCATCTTTATATTTGTGAGCGGTAGACTTCCTTGGTGCCATAATTTTTCTTTCAATTTTTCTTGCCACCCTGAATGCCTTCTCCAATGAATCAAGTTCCTAAAGGCGAACTTCGTGTTGGATGTTATATTTTAAAGTCCCTATGAAGAAATCAATCCTATGCTCTTATGGAATATCAGTTACCCTAATATTCAATTTTTGGAAGTCTTCAATGTGCTCCACCATTGAACCTTTTTCTTTGAGATTTATGAATTGGCTAAAGAAGGTGTTTCTCTTTGTATATTCATAATGTGCTATCATTTTCTCCATAAAAATTGACCAGGTGACAAGTGGTTTAGGAGAAAAAAGCCATCTATACCATACATACTGATTGGGTTCTAAATATAGAGATTCAATACACACCTTTTGTGAGGGTTGTACATCCTATAGATCAAAATATTGTTCCATCTATAGTATCCATGTTACCAAATCCTTTCCATCAAAATTCCTCATATCTATCTTTGGAATGTGGTGGTTCTGAAACCCCACATTAGAGTCTCTAAAATCATAATTCATATTCCCTTTGCCCTCATCATGATTTTCATGGATTACCTTGTCATCACCTGGAAGTCTTTATTGCAACAACTTTGTGAATCCTTCCATCTTGACATTCATCATTGTTTACATGTTTGCTTTTAAACCATTCATGTCACCTTTTACTTATTTTTTTAAACCATCCATGTCACCTTTTAATCCATCCATGTCCCCTTTCAATCTATCCATGTCATATTTGGTTTCTCTTTGTGAGAGCGAAATTTGTTGTACTTGGTCTCGTAATTTTGATATATCATGCTGCAATTCTTCCTCTTCATGCATCATAGTAGAGATTTATGAGGGCTTAATGGGTGTAAAATTATTTTGTTTTGGAGGAATTTTAAAACCAAATACTAATATATATGCTTCAATATGCCCTTTTAATCACTTCAAATTAAATTTTCAAACAAAAGTTATGCAAAATAAAAATAAAAATACACACTTTTTCTTACTTTTTAGAAGCTTGATATTGAAATTGTTGAATCTCTATAATTTCGGATTTCCAAGGTCTGAAATTTGGCCCTGTGAGAACCATATGAATCTTATTTCTAATGCCACAATTCAAACCAATATTGGATTCTTCAATACAAAGTTATGCCAAATCTCCCATGATGACCTGATTATGGACTAGCTTAGTAGAGAAAAGTTGTACGGGATGCCACGTGTCGCTGTTTCAACCTTCTGACCTGAAATTTCTATATGAAAAACTACAGTCCGTTCACCTTCAACCAATTTTTACATAATTCAAATTTGATGCATGAAACAAGTGTTATGATGATTTTCCATAGGTCACATGTTTGAGACTAAATTGTGGAGCCTGCCTAACAATAATAATAATGTAAGGGAACAACAATAACAATAGTGGGCTTCTATGGGGCACCACAATAACAATATGGGGGCTACATGGGCACAAAAATAACAATAAGGGGTCTACGTTACCAGTAACAATAAGGGGGATGCACTAGTATTATAGGGACCTAACATTAGACATGGTGCTAAATTTCTTATGTTGTTCATGAACTTGGTGGAAATTTGTGTGGTCTAATAATGAATCATAACAATCTAAACTATTACCTTTTAGTATGATTACCATGGTGGATCATATTTTTCCTTTAGATACGCATTGGCATCTTGATTTGGGTTGTATTACTAGAGAGAATATATCATATTCAATATCCAAAAACACTTTTCATAATTCTCATTCACTTCCATACCATTCATCATATTTTCCAGCGAATGGTTGATCTGTCATAAATCTTTCATCAAGGTCCAAAGAAAAGAAATGAAAACTCATGTGTAAGAGACTCAATGTGAAAAGAGCATAAATGTTTGAGGTAGTTGCACTCATTTAAACAATTAAAAGCCAAAAAATAACATCTCTTGAGCTATGCCACATCAATATGAGGCTGATGCCCTTATTTTATTCTTAACAATGCATAATTGGAGAAAAGGATTAAGAAATAAGAAAAGAAAGAAATGAAATATAAAGAAAAAGGAAAATAATAAAAGTAGTAGTAATAAAATGTGCCAAGGTGCATGGTAACTCAAGGTTTGACACACCTGCGTGAAGGAAAATGAACAACCTACCTATTGAAAAGTTGTAGATGAAGACCTACGCATCATATGACTATGAAGGTTGATTTATGGTGTTTTCTCTTTCCCATTTCATATATTATCAATCATATTTCCTACTTCCAGTTTAACAATCTAGGACATACATATTCGTATTAGTAGTTGCCGTTTGTAATAGAGGTTATTGTAATCACCACTATGGTTAAAGTTAACTAAGTAAAAATAAAGCAAAATGAGTTATTGAAAATTCAAGGGATGCCACATGTATGTTTACCACTTATTGACATGTATGTCAAGGCAATAATCATCATTATAGGTGGGTGCCTTGCATTGAGATCCATGTATCTGTATTGAAAATTCCATTTATGACTAGAGATCTATGTACTATGCCTTGATATTTATGTACTTTCCTTGGGATCAATGATAGTGCATTAGGATTCATATATGTATATATATGGACCCATATATGTTAAAAATAGTGTAGCTTGGGAGGTACTCCCGCAAGACTTGGGTGTTTAAGTTGTGAGGAGAAAACCCACTTTGTGGGAAAAGTACTTGATCTTGGGGTTTTAAATCCAAAATTGCGGGCTTAGAACCCAAGTTTATTATTTATTTATTCTAATTATTGTCAAGGAGAATATCTAATGGAGTTAAGGGCTCCTAAGATAACTAATTAAAGAGCTATAAATTTGAGAGACCATAAGATGTCAATGGCATCATAACAACCATTCTTGAGAAGAACATCAAGCCAAGAGAAGAGAGACAAAAGTATTCAAGGAGGGATGACTAACATGTGTTTTGTGTTTTTTGAGCTAGAGAAAGAGGTCGAGCTACTTGTCTATGTATTGGAGGAAGAAGCAAGGATGCTCCAGTTAGTTTTTTGTTTGTTGGTTGATCAAAAGAAGGTCGTCAAAGTCTCTGCTAGAGGAAATTGTGACAAGGTTGAGTTCCATTCATTTTGAAGGCTAGGTTGAAGCCTTAAGGGTGCTTAACAGACTAGGTCGCAGGCAAACGAAGGCGGGGGTGGGGGGCGGGGTGGTGCAAATGGACTAGGAGGCTTGTGAAGAAGACCAAGTTTTCTCAAGCCTGTATAGAGGCTAACAAGGCATAACATGATATTGTTGTTCTAAGAAGGAAAGGTTGATGATTGTTATTTGTGGAGTCTTTTCACTAATGGAGGTGTGAACAACAATTTTTGCAGCTGATAAACATAAGTGGTTTGAAGAATTTGACCATTGTGAGAAGATGGGTATGCATATATATGAAAGGATCCAAGTCTCTATGTGAAGGAGGCAAAGGAAAACTATGTAACAAGTGACAAAGGAGGATTGAAAGGAATAATTGTGAAGGGTTACATCATAAAGCAAGTAAGATTGCTTTGTCATTTTTTTGGGTAGATTGAAGGTTCAAAGGAATTGACCTCAAGCCATACTTGTACATTAGTCTTGTACCAAGTTTCATTAAGGTCCATGATCCTTGGTATGGTAGCCCTATGTTTTTTGATTGAAGGAAAAATAATAACAAGTTTTGGGCCATATATATCTGTGTATTTTATTTTTTCATTGCGCAAAGTTTTTTTGGTTGAACATTACTAATGTGTTTGTGTGCTAAGTTTAGCCATAGACCATACTTAGGGTGTAAGGAAAATTCAACATGGTATCAAAGCTACTTTGAAGGGATAACTAAATCAAAGTGTGCACATGAAGTAGCCTAAGAGGGATTTGGTTGATTTGTTGTGAAGGATTAACAACATGTCGAAGATAATTTCTAGTCTAAGGTATGAGGATAGGTTGGATGGGTCGTCCAACTATAGCCCTTTGAAAGAAAGGATCAGGTTGGTCATGTTGGTGAACAAGTTATGGGAGTTTGTTGACAAGGAGATTTCTAAGCCAACAAATCCTAAAGAGTTGGATTCCAAGGATGAGATGATAATATGAGATGGAGTAAAAGATAACTTGATAACTCATCTTATTGGGAAGAACACTACACATGATATGTGGAAGTCTCTTCAGGACTTGTTCTAGAATAAGAACAAGAATTAGTTGATGATATTGAGAGAGAAGATCAAGAACACTAAGATGTTGGATCGAGAGAGTGTGGCTTCTATTGGAATTAAAGTCAGTACTAAGAGGGGGGGTGAATCAGTAGTAATAACAATTAAACAACTTAAAAAAATTTTCTCCAATATATTCAACAATTCATAACCTCACATATAAGCAATAGATCTGAACATGCAACTTCAACAAGAATCAACACATGAGAACCATAACATATGAATTAAACATGCATAATGAGACAAAAATCATCACATCATATAGGAACATAGGATATTTGGTGGAAACCACTCCCCCCCGCGTTCAAAACCACCCTTGTTGCTGCTGCATTGCTCCATATATTTTATTGTCTATCAAGAAAATCATTACATAGAGTATACAAATGGAAACTATCTATAAGGAACTCTGATCTTCATCTTATGACTCTACAAACCACCATCCACCGGAAGCCTCCATGACCAACGAGACTTGCCCAACACCCATTGGATTATGAAGAAATATATTCTCAATACCTATTTTTCTAGATTCCCCACTCCACTCCTCTATGTGGTTCACATTTAATGCATTTCAAAATGGAACACTTGAGTTACTCAACATGAACATTAAAATAACAATATCTTCTTAGCACATAATAAAAAATCTCAATACAAGACAACACTTCTTCTCAAACAAAACATCAATCACTGAATCAACAACAACAACTCTGCAAGTACATTAGCTGCAAATAGATTTAATACATAGCTCTCTCTCACATCCACACACCATCCTCAGCTCACACTAACTCAATATATTAGCTGCAAATAATCTAGTTGCAAAAACTCAATAATGTAATATAAAATATCCATATGAAACATCAAACAATGCTTGCAACCATACATATGAATTCTCTACCCTTGCAAATACAAACAAGTCAGACATGCAACCAAGGGTTTACATCCTCCTCAACGATTCTTCCATTTATGCAATATGAACATGGGTTGAACATTTCTCAGCCACCAAGCTCTAGTGCAATACATTTTGGCTTTGAATTATCTCTGCTACAACTTCCACAAATTTTGTCACCAAATACAAATTGAACTGGAAAACAATCCTGTGGAAATCAAAGATGCATATGGTATAATGGTGGACTTGGATTCATCCTAGCCAATAAATGAAAGTGGTTTGACTTATTGTACCAAATCCAAATTCCCAAGGAGATTACAAGGTCGAATCCACTTGGGACCGTTGCCATTAGGCATACATCTTATCTACTAGTAGCATTTGGAAACACAAACCTTAATTTGCACATCAAATAAAAATGCATTATTGTGTTTAACATACGAAATGCATAAAAACATTAATTATAGTCAGAGTCTTATTAATGAAAATTTGCCTTATATGATAGTCGAAGCTCTATTATAGCATGTGCATAACATATGTGTTTATATTATCTATATATATACATATATATATCCTTTCTTGACTGATAAGTCAAAATCAGGAATTAAGGCCCCAAGAACACGATTATATCTTTACATCAGCTAGAGATGAGGCTTGAAAGGGATTGTTTTGGATTGACAAAAGGGCCCTATTAGGGCCACCTATAAGCATAAATATATCTATGTGGACATACAACACTTGTAACAAATCCTGGTGGATCTCATACAAACTAGGTTATAAAGGCCTATTCTTACTTGACTCAAAACTTCTTAGAGTTGAAAGTTTGTTTCCAAACACAACATTGATAACCCAGGTTCTCTAAGGCCTGCTACAAGGTATTTGTAATGGCTAGAATTACTAGCCTAACTCTCATTTTTGATTTTTGGTCTTGTGAGGCTTTCATAACCAAGCTTTGGTGGAATGTAAAGAGCCTTTAACATGTCACAAGTCACCATTGAATCTTCAAACTAGGAAACCTATGCACACACAAGGAAAACTTGTATGAAAATTATATACTACATCCTTCATTGATTCTTCTCATGAATGGGGCTAGTGTACACTAGATTTTCTTAGGACCAAATCAATATTCATGATATTTCCATTTCAACTCCCCCATCCTTGCAACATTTCCAAGTAACCCATCGAGCCATGAAGCACCATTCACAACTCCAAATCATGGGGTTAAGAGGAAATTATGCCAATACAAATTTAAATTAAGGAAAAGTACAACTCTCAAAAGAAATAATTTTTAATTTTGAATGTCCCTCAAGCTATGCTCTAAAATGGTCCTAGAAGACAATTTCTAGTGGAAGGACACCCAATCATTCATAACAATCTTACTGTTGAGGGAGCATGAGAAAAATAGCATAGATTTTAATTCCTATTCCAATGATCTTCTAAGACCAAATCACTTTTTTTTTTTAATGACGATAAGAGGTTGTAGTGATGGCCGATGAAGACCTTCCTTTGACTAAGGAACAAATCTTGTGCAATTATTCATTACCAAGGGTACATGTAACTTCTTTGAAGGCTATCATAACTTCAATATCCCCATAAATTAGAAGCTCAAAAAAGGCCATTCTAGCCTATCCTCAAATAGACCAAGAATTTGAGATATGAGTTCAAGGTTAAGTTTATCTCTTAAGTAGGGGTACTTCTTATTTTGTTTCATGGTTATCATGAATATTGGCTTGTGGGGGAAATTTCCATCTGCATTTGTATTACATCCATAGAGTTGACATGAGCTACAATAGATGACTGATTTTATTTTAATTTGGTTGTCTATGGGGACTATAGTTTTGTTTTATGGATAATTAGATAATTGGTTTGTCTTTATATTAAATAAGATTAATGAAATCAAACATGTTCTGATGCACAGTTGTCATGTTTATATACAAACTGGGTCAAACCCAACCTCACTATTGTCATGTTTATATATCAATTGGTTCAACCCCAACCTCAACCCCATTGATTAGTAGGCTTTCAATTTTGAATTGGTTGAAATTCCATGGGAATTACTTTATTTACTTACAACAATATTAGATGCCCTAATTCTAAAGGCCAGGTTGGAACCTAGTCCCTTTGTCACATTTCGAAGGGACCTTAAGTGCACTAAATCCTTCCATTAATGAACACTTGCTTTTATGTTAGATCATATGGTAAATTGGGTTTTCATGGGGGTCTAACACGTCATGCCCAGGCCGATGTAGTCCTCCAAGCCATGACAAGAACACGGGCGCCTAATTAAACCATACATTAATAATAATCCCTTGTAGTCTAACTATATTACTGAGATATTGTGTCATGAAATCTCATCTCTGGCTGAAATTTACTACAGAGAGTTCTATTCTTTTCCCGCAGTAGCTTAAAATCAAGTCCAATTTCAATATCACACTTGTGCTTAGACGCAGGGGAGCAAGACACATACCAGTTTTGAGTGCAAGAGAGATCTTGGAGAGCAAGGGAGTTGTCGAAGTGCAGGAGAGTTATCGGTGCAAGTATTTTCATTCGAGAGCCTCCTGAGTTGAATATGGAATTGTCCCCACCGCTAACAATTTTCATTTGCAATATTCATAATCGGAATTTTAATGTGGACTTAGAAATTTGATGAGGAACAAGGCATCGGGTTAATGGGCATGGGAGGGTGGAGGAGGGTGTCGGTAGGGGAGGAGGGTGGAAGAGGAGGAGGGGCTTTGGGGAGGCGATGTTCGATGAGGCCCATAGGGTGACGGGAGGAGGAGGAGGGTAGGGAGGGTTCACTAGGATTGGGTCATCGACATTGGGGGAGATGTCACCTCAACTCTGTTCCTTCCCTACAATAGTCCATTGCATTCAAAATATATATTTTTCTCATGCTTTTAGTATATGTTGCATAGATATTAACTTCTATTTTTCATTTGTATATTTCTTAGTTACCAAGTTTGAATTTGAATTTGAATTCGAGTTTGATTCAATACAAGAAAAATTCGACTCTTTAAAATTTGATATGGGAAAAATTCAGGAGTATACATATAACATCTATGCATCTCTCATCCCTAAAATACCTCCAATATAAAATGATCGAGAAATAATGAGAAACAAAATGTATCAAATTTAATAATAACATAATAAGTAAAAATGAGAAAGCAAAATATAATAATATTAGTAATAAAATTTGAAAACTAGAATTTAATGTAAAGAATAAATTTTTGCATATCAAAAGTAAACTTCAAATAGTTTCTAGGTACTTGAAACATTATCTTGTAAACATTAAACAAATCCATATAAACCTAGATACTATTAAATTCATTTAAAAAAATAAAAGCAATAAATATATTATCTAAATTTATTTAACAATTATATGAAATCAATAAACTAACAACTTTATGGTAAATCATTGAAAATAGATCTTCTTATAAAATCACTCATCAATACTCACTAATGGATGCTCACCCTTGGATAGTGGATAGGTGCTAGATAATCACTTTTTTCTCCCCAAAAAATTTGATAAATGGTAAATGAGTTTTACATTTTGGCATTATTTTTAACGAACAACATTTGGTTATTATTGTACCTTATTAAAAATTATCATATTAATGAACATATCGAAGGGAACCAACAAAGTTTTGTATTTTTTTTGGTTGATCCGACCGAATTTGGTAATTATGGTTTATTATGATCTTAATTTTCTCTTTCTCTAAGAATAAACACGTCGTTTTAATTCTACTTCACTGGTAATGTCGTAACAGGACTAAGTCAGACCAGTCAGAAGATAGAGATAGGCCCTTAGAGACAAGGAGATATAGGAAGTTATAGAAACTCCAAATATTGCTACTGGTTTTACTCAAATACTTATTTTTTCTCAAATCTGAAGTATTTATAAAGAACCTTGCCTATTAAGTCATTTTGTTGCTGCTTATATGGATTCCAAACTCCTTTTAAATAGTGTTTTTTCTCAATCAATAGGTGTTGATTCAACTGAAACTGGGTTTTCTCCTCTCTTTGTGCTCTCCACCTTAGATGTCACTTCTTCTGTCATTTCCCATTATTTTAATAGCACAACCCAAAATATGAAATATAGGTTAATTAATCAATTAAACAATGTTGTCCAAGTCAATTGGGCACAATCTATTACAAGGGTGGTGGTGATTCTTGAAAAAATAGGGTCGAGAGCATGTTCAAGTCCAGTTCATAGGCTTCACAAATCATTTTTGTTGGTGCTTTTCCAAACACGAAAATTGGGAGCATGTGTTTGAGGTCTTCATGGGCTTCACACATCAACTTGACAACACTGCATATACTTACTCGATCCATCTAGATAAGACCGCATGTACTTCAACCTAAGAAAATAAAGTTCAGTTTCATTTATCGAAGAAGCCTACTATAAGACTAAAAGCTTTGTATTATAGTTTGGATTTGAAAGGAGAAGCTATTTCATTGTACGGGAGTGTGGAGCTCTGCACTTCTTAGCATTTTTTTGCACTCTTTCATAATGAACTTTCTTTGCACATCAATGTTTATGTACTAATATGGATATTAAGTGTAGAGAAAGTTTATTGTGTGAAACTGCAATTTTCAACACTCCTACAAAATGAACTTCCTCTACACATGTCGTTTACTATATCTTAATCCACACTCCTACAAAATGAACTTCCTTTGTGTTGGGAATTGGATAATCCAACGCTCCCCTCTAATGGCAGTGTAGAAGGATAATTCAACACTCCCCGTGTGTTTCGTGGCATGTGTTGAACTCTAGCGATGTGTCTGTTCACTAACACCTACGGGTTTTGGTGTAACAACAATTGTGACTCCAACAAGTGGTATCGGAGCTAAAGGTCTCGAGTTTGAAACACACTTGGCTCACATTAGGGGGGGGGGGTGGAGTTATTGTTGGGAATTGGATAATCCAATGATCCCCGTTAATGGTAGTGTAGAAGGATAATTCAATGCTCCCCGTGTGTTTCATGGCATGTGCTTAACTCTAGCGATGTGTTTGTTTACTAACAACTGTGGGTTTTGGAGTAATGACAATCGTGACTACAACACTCTGCACATATGTCGTTTATTATATCTTAATACGCAAATGGAATTTTGTAGTTAGTGTTAACAAAAATAAATTCATGAGATCAAATCACGGTAACCTATGAATGTAGCCCCCATTTCTTGTATTTTTCTTGAAGATAATTTGTTTGTTTCCTAATTTTGATTTGTGACCATAGTGATCTGTTATAGTTACTTTACGCCCCTCTATGTTCTAGTTGAATTCCAAAAACAAATCAACTCTCGTGCTTCAACTTCAAGTAAGTCCACACACGTCTCATGCTTCACATAGAACATGCTCCACTATGGCATATTACTCTTAAAGACATCGATTTCCAGAGGCAAAACACCTTCCATGAGAAATTTTCAAAAGTTTTTTTTTCAAATGCTCCTTACCTCGGGTTGAAAGAAATAAATAAATTTTAATGTTTTTGACATTGGCATTGGCTACATCATCTCTATCAAAAATATTTCTCTAGCTACAAAAATGAATGTGTAGACCAAAAGTTTTAAATTGTACCTTATGGATGCATGAAGAAATGCCAACAATTCTTCAAAATCGAACTTGCACCCATTACTAATATCAGGCATGAGTGTTATAGTCGATAGAAAATTCAATATTTTTGTCTAATAGGATGTCATAGGTTCAGGGTAAATCAAATCACTATTGTTTTTCCACAAGATTTTTTGACACTCTTGGAATTTGTGACCATGACCTCTATAGATCGGCATTCATGCCTACAAGCTTTGGCATCCCGTTGAGGAGGAAACAACACTATTGGAATTACAAATTGGAAATCAATTTCACTTTGTGGTAAACTATTGACTTTGATTCCCTTGCAATGGTACTCATAGCTCTGCATTCCTTTGACCATGATATGGCACTACAAGCCTGCAATCAAAGGGGCTCGATTGTAACCACTTGGAACCCTATTTATATCTTGTCATATCTACAAATATTCTTCTCTATGGCTATGGAAAGAGGCTCCTCTATTTGATTGTTTTTATTTATGGTAACTCTTCTACACCACCTTAAGTTTTTGTGCACTACAACCATCACACAACAATTTCTTCATTTTCCTAAGACCTTTTGTTTCCTTTCATGTATAATAGTCTACTTTTTGCTTAAAATATTTTACTATGCTATGATACCAATTGTTGGTATCACATAAGAAAAGTATATGAAAGATAGGATAATTAATCAATTAAATAATGTCATTGAAGTCAAATAGGCACAATCTATTATAAGGATTGTGGTGTTACTTGAAACAATAAAGTTGAGAGCATGTTCAAGTCTTGTTCATAAGCTACACAAATAATTTTTGCTGGTGATTTTTCAAAGACGAAAATTGGGAGCATGCATTTGAGGTCCTATACATGGGATTCACAAGTCAACTCAACAACACTGCATATACACAATCCATTTAGATCAAGGCTGCTTGCACTTCAACCAATAGAAGGGATTGGGTGCATTACAAAAAAATGGAAGTTAAAGGTAGCTGGAGAAAAC
Organism: Pinus taeda; assembly: GCA_000404065.3. Lineage (NCBI taxonomy): Eukaryota > Viridiplantae > Streptophyta > Pinopsida > Pinales > Pinaceae > Pinus > Pinus taeda. The sequence goes on along the minus strand of APFE030443505.1, from coordinate 97,320 downwards.
AAAAAGCATGTGCATTTAGTGAAGAAACATTCTATAAGATTGAAAGCTTTGTATTCTAGTTTGAATTCGAAAAGGAAGCTATTTCGTTGTGCGAGAGTGAGGAGCTCAACATTTCAACACTCCCACACAATGAATTTCCTCTGCACACCAATATTTGCAAGTTTTGACTTAATATGATTGTAAAACTATTTTCTAAAACAAATTTATGTAAATATGATGTAACTATAAAGTAGACTTGTCTAATTTTTATCCCAAATAAACTCCATAATGAAAGAATGCAATGAAAGAGCACAAGGAAAGAGTGTCATATTAATGATAAAATTACTTGTTTATACGTGTGAAATCTAGGTACGACACAATTGTGTCTCGGTAACTTATTAACCATAAAAATGGAATGTAAAACTAATTACATATTATACAATATACAATAACTATTCTGAAGGATTAGTTAACATTCCCCCCTTAATTCGAAGGGACATTTGACATGCCGAGTAACATTCTAAAATTTTCGAACTTTTCACGTCCCAGTGGATTTGTAAATATGTCAGCGATCTACTCTGAAGTAGGACGATGTGTCAGATGAATAACTTTTGCCTCTACATAATGTTGAATCAAGTGATATTTGGTGTTAATATGCTTGCTTCGATTATGAAATTTGGGATTCTTGGCCAACTGAATTGCTGAAGAGTTGTCAACGAGTAGTGGAGTTGAAGCCTTTCGTTTCTCTTGCAAGTCTTCAAGTATTTTGCAAAGCCAAATGATTTCTTTTGTAGCTTGAGCTGCTATAACATATCCAGCTTCGGTGGTAGAATCAACAAGAATAGATTGCTTGCATGATCTCCAACTGATGGTTGTTGATCCAAGACTCATCAAATAACTAGAAGTAGAGACTCCATTCTCCTTGTCTCCATCAAAATCAGAATTTGAATAGCTGGCGATATGGAAATCTACAACTTTGGAATATCTGATGCCATATGTTCAAGTGCCTTTCAAATACTTGAGCAGTCACTTTGCTACATTCCAATGAACTTCACATGGCTTATGCATGAACTTGGAAAGTATCCCTACAACAAAAACTATGTCAGGTCGAGTAGTAGCTAGAAAATTCAAACTTCCAACAAATTTCATGTTCTTCATTGGATATTCAAACATACTTCCTTCAGTGGAAGTAAGCTTCAAATTCTGCCCCATATGAGTAGCGACAAGATTACAATCCTGCATCCCAAATCTATCCAATAGCTGTCCAATATACTTTTCCTGAGAAATGAAAATATATTTGGGTTTCTGGTCAACTTCAATCCCTAAATAATAATGTAATAAACCCAAATATGTCACGTCAAAAAATTTCAATAATTCTCTTTTAATGGACACTATATTGTCATCATTATTTCCCGTGATCATCAAATCATCTACATACACAACCAAATATACAACTGATTTTCCAATTTTCTTAACAAAAATAGTTGCATCATCCAGATCAAATAGCTTATAATTCAACTTGAGAAGGTGTTCTGTTAACTTTTCATACCATGCACGAGATGCTTGTTTCAGTCCATACAAATCCTTAACCAATTTGCATACCTTTTGCTCTTTGCCTTTAGCAACAAAACCTTCAGGCTTAAACATATAATCATCCTCCTTCAAATCGCCATCCAAAGAAGCTATTTTAACATCCATATGGTGTATCTTCCAGCTATTCTGAGTTGTAAGAGGAAACAAAGTTCTAATTGTGCTCTATTTTGCTATAGAAGAAAATGTCTCTGTGTAGTCAATGCCTTCCTTCTGAGCAAAGCCTTTTGCTACAAGTCTTGCCTTGTATTTATCACAATTAGCAGCTTCTTCAAAACAATTAGGTTCGCTAATTGTACAATGATTGAATTCGCAGTCATGAGAAACATTACCTGAATCACCTTTAGAAGACATTCATATTTCAAAATCATCATACTTGCTTGGAAATTTTCGAGCACTTGTAGATCTTCATAAAGGTTACTGAAGTGGTTGTGATGGTTGCTCATCTTGAAAAACAGGTTCAAGAATGGGCTCTTCAAGAGAAATTTTTGGTTCTGCAGAAACATTACTATCATCCAATTTTTTTTTTTTTTCAGAAATAACATTCTCATGAGTCAAAGATCGAAGAACCACAGACTGATCCAGAATGGGAACCCCCCCTTCAGTGTGTGGAACAACATTATAGATTCAAAATAGAACTTCTTAGATGCAAATTTCTCTAAATGAGCTATTTGCTTATCAACAGTGGAATTACTTTTATCTGATTCAAGGAAAATAACATCTCTGGAAAGAATTAACTTCTTATTCTCCTCATCATACAATCTATAAGCTTTGGAAGTAGCAGAATATCCCAAGAAAATACATTTGCGACTCCTAGCACCCAACTTGTTGCACTGATGTTTAGGAATTAATGCATAGCATAGAGAACCAAAGACTCTAAAATGTTGAACAACAAGAAGATGATTATACCACATTTCATAAGGAGATTTATTATTGATGATACAAGAAGGACAGTGATTGCGAATATAAGTTTCATAAAGAACTGTTTCTCCCCAGAACATCAACTTAGCATTCTTAAAGAACGTCATAGATCTAACCATATTAAGCAAAGTTCTATTCATACGTTCTGCAACGCCATTTTTCTGTGGATTAGAAGGTATGGTAGTCTAATGTTCGATTCCATATTTGTCCTTCAAGTATTTTTCAAAAGCATAAGAAGTGTACTCGCCACCATTATCAGTTCTGAGAATGCCTATATTATGTTGAGTTTCATTTTTAATCGTCAAATGAAAATTTTAAAAAACATCAAACACTTGTGACTTATTCTCCAACAAATACACCCAACACATTCTCGAGTAATCATGAATAAATGTCAGCACATATGTTTTTCATTTGCAGTTGCAACAAACATGGGTCCACATAAATATGAATGTATGGGACCTAATTTTCGTGAAGATATGAAAGAAGAACTATGAAAAGGTTGTTTACAATGCTTTCCTATAATACAAGCATCACAAGGTGTAATATTTCTTGGAACTGTTGGAAGACCCTTAATACCTTGCTTTTTCATAATTTTGATGCTACCATAATTGATGTGACCAAATCGAGCATGCCACAACAAGCCAGGAGATAGGATATCACTTCGCTACGCCAAAAGAACAAAATTTTCACGAGAATTAGTTGATGAAGTACCATTTAATTTTAAAAGTGTACCTTTTTCTACACTGGTCATAATAACTGCAAGATCAGATGCTCTTCTTATCTTGATGATGCCATCAAATATATGAATAGAATTCCCTTGCTGCCGAATATGGATAAGAGACATCAAATTTCGCTGAAACTATGGAATATAAAGTACATCCTATAGAACATAATCTGCAAAATTTGACATCTTCAAATGAATAGAACCAATGCTAGATGGTTTAATTTGAGACTTGTCAACAAAGTAAATAATATCATCAATATCTTCACTGAAAGTTTCAAAAAATCTCGCCTAAATGTCATGTGACAAGTGGCTCTTGAATCCAAAATCCAAGTATCTCACCATGAAGAAAATGTAGTGTTGAAAAAATCATTCATATTAAAATCACAGTGAGCAACAATGTAATGTGCAGACTCTAATGATTTTCCCTTGTTTGGTGGTGGTTGATCTTTCTTTTCATTTAATTGTTCTCTCCTTTCGCTGACTTTCTCCCAATGGATTTTATAGTTAGTAGAAGTATGACCAATTTTACCACATCTAAAACATTTGATAGCTGGTCCCTCATTAAAATTCCTTTGTTGTCTATCTCCCTGATTATTCCCCCTGCCTCTATAATTTCTCCTACCACAACCTCTACTACTTTTATCACCTCTAGAAGTTTCAACATGAGACTTTTGATCCTTTTGTGCAAGGCACAAAGTTTCTATATTAGAGTTAGGTGGAGCCTCTTTCTTCCCAAAGGATTCTTCTCTCTCAACTATTTTGCTTACTAGTTTATCAAATGTAATGTCTTTTAGCTGCCCACTAGCTTGGAGAGATTCCAAAGAGTTTGAATAGACATGGTGAAGGACTTTTATAAAATATGTACGTTGTAAATCTACTTTAATTCCAGTGGCTTCTATATCATGAAAAATGGCTTTTATTTCAGAGGCACTCTTCAAAGGATCATTATCCTTCATCTCCAAATAAACAACTTTAACAATAACTGAATAATTTTGAGTTCTGAGTGTGCATCATACAATTCTTTCAATTTCTTTAGTTCTTCAAATGCATTACCACAAGAAACGATATATCTGCTTACCTATTCTATCACCGATGCAATTATTAATGCATATGCCTTGTTGTCTTTTGTCTCCCAAATTGCATGTTGCCTCTCATTATCAGGCAGATCTAGTGCAATTTCTTTTCCATCACTATCCTTCTTGCCTTGACAAACTTCCCACAAATCGTTAAAAACATGGGCACTTTTAAGCTTTCTAAACCACTCTAGATAATTTTCCTTTCCATTAAGAACAACTCCAACTATGGAAACTATTGAAGTCATAATTGTTATGTAGCCAAATATTCTTCAAATCCTTTCAAATTCAAAATATATGCAATACTTCTAAAAAGATATAAATTTGTTTCTCCTCGTGTTTTAACAAAGTTGGCTTTGTGGTTTAGTGGTAAGTTTCAAAAATAGCCTAGCAAAGAGCTAGGTTCAAATCTTATTAGCCTTCAAGAATAAATTTTAATTTACCAATGGCCTTTTAAAAAAATATGTATTTCAAATCACAATTGACCACTCTTTAATTAAAAATTTAATTCAAACCACCAAAAATATACATCCTCGCTAGAAAATTAACCACTCTTTAAGTATCCTTCACAAATACTTCAGTGAAAAAAATTCAATAAAAAACTGTATTGTTTAAACTTTGTATCCTTTAGACATCTCCGGTAGTAAATGTATCTTGTTATCCTTCATAAATTTTACTGTCATTAAACTCATGTTTATTGTGGTACTTTGTATCCTTTAGACATCTCCTGTAGTAAATGTATCTTGTTATCCTTCATAAATTTTACTGTCATTAAACTCATGTTTATTGTGGTAAATGCAAATACTGTGATTAAACTCCTATTTACTACAGTAAATGTAATTACTAAAAAAAATTATGCCACTCAATTTCTCCAATCGTCTTTCCTTATGACTGAAAGATATGAAACTTACAGAGAGTTAATAGTTTGGGCATCCCACTATATTTCTCCATTGGATTAACCTTCTATTCCACTCTATCTTCACAATCTTCACACTCCACACCTCCTTTACCAGACTTCAAATACATGGAGTTTAGGAACAACTACAATAGGGCTCTGATACCACTGTACAAACCAAAATAAACTCCACAATGAAAGAACACAATGAAAGAGCACAAGGAAAGAGCGTCATATTAATGAAAGACGATTGGTGAAAGCCAACATTCCATGCGTAAAAAGAATTGAAAGCCAACAAAAGAAACGACTCTCCTTCACCCAAAGTGAAACACCTCCTCCCATACCTACCCACTTTAAATGGCTTGCCTGGGGTAAACATGACTTGAGGGCTATTATGACATGACTTAACCTCATAGATAACCTCAAGGAAATGAAGCTGACAAAACAAGACCTTGCTGACTCCCCTCGGGTGCTATAGGACTCCCAGGAGCTCACCAATCACTCTTGGTGCCCAACCCTTGAGTTAACTTTCTTTTTCACTAACCTAGAGCCTTAGTCGCTCCCATGACAATGCCTCCATTGGATTGGAACCCTCAATTTTCTCCCACATACCTACTTCCCAGAAAAACCCATACCAATGATAACAAATGAACCAAGTACACACATCCATATACCATGCATGCCAAAACCAATTAGGAAATCATACATGCAACCTATTACCTGGAAGTATTCCCATTGAAACCGCTTGATCCAATATTTCCTTACTTGATCCATGCTCTCTTTTGATTTCCTTTTCTTTCCTTTGCTTTCCTTTAATTTCCTTCTCCTTCCTTTGCTTGCTTGCTTTCCTTGGTGCTCTTATCCTCTCTGAGACCAATTCCAAAATTGAACTGACAAAAGGCCCCAAATTTATTCTTTGATGTATTTTTATTATCGATGCCTCTAAATTCGTCATTTCCCTTCTATTTTCCTTCAATTTCCTCCTCACATGCAACTTGTGGCCTTCACCTTGCTTTTCTCCTATTTTCCATTATTTTCATAAATAAAATGCCAATAATTCATTTTTTCCTTTTCAATGTATTTTCCAATGGCTTTGCCAATTTCCCCTTAGCCCTAATAAACAACAAGTGATGCCCACTAGGATGTTCTTCCCAGCATTCAGTTTGGAATATGTGTTCCATGACCTTGGTCTTATTTTTCCTTTATTAACTTTATTACATGAACTTTTAACTTGGGGATGTTACAAACCCCTTCCCTTTAGGAGAACATCGTCCTTGGTGTTCAATGACACCTACAACCAACAAAACCACAGAAAAAGAAAAATATACTACCCATGGAGCTTTAAAACCCAACATGTTACAATATTTACAATGAACAACATGATCAAAAGAAAAAAAACATCATGAAAAACATGACAACATGACAACCATATTGCTTATTGGAGATTTATAACACAACTCATTGCAATATTTACAATATCAATCATACCTAAATATGCACATATACAAAAAAATCATTTGCCACCACCGGTAAATAATGAAGGATACATAGCCTGCATCTGATCAATCATCTCCCATGTAGCTTCATCAAGAATAAAGTGCTTCCATTGCACTTTAACTTGCTCGATTGCTTTGTTTTGGAGCATGAGTTTTTTCCACTGTAATATGCACTAAGGTTCTGGATGGAATTCTCCTTCTGGCTTCACTTGCAATACAGACCAATCAATCACATGATCAACATCCTTTACTTATGTTTTAAGCAATGAAACATATAAAACATCATGTACATTCACTTTTGAAGGCATTGAAAGTATGTGGGCCACTTGTCCAATCCTCTCAAGGATCTTGAAAGGCCCATAATACTGAGGTGCCAACTTGGCACATGAACTAATCCTCAAGGATCTCTTCTCGGGCTTGATGTGCAAGTAAACATGCTCCCTAACCTAAAACTCCTTAAATGCCCGGCGTTGGTCTGCATAAATCTTCTATCTGTCCTGTGTTTCCTTTAGATTTTTCTTGATAACTTGCATTTCCTATTCCATTTCTGCCAACATGTCCAGTCCAATAAGTACTCTATTCACTAAATCAATCCACCTTATGGGAGTATTACAAATCCACCCATAAAGTGCCTCAAATGATCTCATCCTCAATGACTCCTGATAACCATTGTTGTAAGCAAACTCAACTAGTGGAATATACTCCTCCCACTTCCATTGTTGATTCATGAAATACTTCCTCAACATATCCTCCAATATCTTGTTGACCCTCTCTGTCTATCCATCTATATCTGGATGATAAGTTTTATTGAAGGCCAACTCTGTACCCAAACTTGTGAATAGCTCCTTCCAAAACTTGGAAGTGAGCTTAGAATCTTTGTCCGACACAATCTTCTTTGGAACACCATGCAACCACACTATCTCCTTGATGAAGATCTGTGCTACCTCACTAGCTGAATAAGTAGTCTTCACTGGAATGAAGTGAGTTACCTTGCTGAACCTGTTAACTACAACCATGATGGAATCATGTTTCTTTGATGTCCTTGGAATAACTTTAATGAAATCCATGGAAATGGCCTCCCATTTCCATTCTAGAATCAAAATAGGATATAACAAACCAGTTCGGTGCTTACACTTAGCTTTCACCTACCTTTAGCAACAAAATTTGCCACTTCCTTCTAGATTTGGAAAATAGTAGAACTTATTCGCCATTGTCAATGTATTTTGATATCATGTGTGACCCAAATATGGATTGACATGAAACTCCCTCAATATAAGCTTCTTGATCTCATTGTCATCCAACACATAGATCTTGTCTCTGAATATGACCAAGCCATCTGTTGTGAGATGACAGTCCACATCCTGATCACCTCTACCCTGCTATAACATGTGCTTAAGATGTTGGTATATGTTATCCTCCTATCCTGCCTATAGGATTCGGTCCTGTAAATTCATCCCATTAGAACTCATTGTTGCAACATAGTTTACCTAAACTCTCCTACTGAGAGCATCTGCAACCCTGTTCTCGTTTCCCTTAATGTATCTGATATCGAAGTAAAATTCACTAAGGGTGTTCAACCATTGAGCTTGCTTGGAATTAAGATTTGGTTGGTCAAATAGTACCTCATCCCACTCTGATCACTCATCAACACAAACCTCCTGCCAAGAAGATAATGCCTCCACATCTTCAATGCATGAATAATAGCTTCCAACTCAAGATCATGAGTCGCATAACTCTACTCATGCTCATTTAGTTTCCTTGAATCATAGCACACCACTTGTCCCTCTTGCATCAGGACTCCACCAAGTCCTCTCTTGCAATCATTTTTGCACACCACAAAATCTTTATTTGGATCTACAATCTTTAATACTAGAACAATTGTCAACAACTGCTTCATCTGCTCAAAACTTGTTGCACATTCTTTTGTCCATTCAAATTTCTTCCCTTTCCTTTGTAATGATGTAATAGGATATGAAATCCATTAGAAGTTCCTGATGAACCCTTGATAATAACCTGCTAACCCCATGAATGATCTGACCTCATCCACATTTCTAGGAGCTTCCCATTCCATGATATATATTATCTTTTATGGATCTACTGCTATGCCTTCCTCAGAAACCACATGCCCGAAGTAATTTATCTCTATCTAAAAGAAGCTGCATTTTCTAATCTTGGCATACAACTGATGCTCTCTTAGAATTCTCAATACTACTTCTAAAATTTTGACATTCTCTTCCTCATTCTTAGAGTATATTAATATATCATCAATGAATACAATAACAAACTTGTCCAGATAAGGACACAACACACTATTCATCAAGAAAATAAAAATAGTTTGAGCATTAGTCAAACTAAAAGGAACTACAAAAAACTCATAATGCCCATACCTGCTTTGGAAAGCAGACTTGTAGATTTCCTCTTCTTTAATGCATAGATGGTGGTATCCCAATCTCAAATCAATCTTTGAGAACACAGCTACTCCTTTCAGTTAGTCAAACAAGTCATCAATTCTTGGAAATGGATACCTGTTCTTGATGGTTACCTTATTTAGTTTCCTGTAATCAATGCACAATCTAAGAGTACCATCCTTCTTCTTCATAAACAACACTGGTGCACCATAAGGCAATACACTTGGCCTAATGTACCCCTTGTCAATCATTTCCTCAACTGCAACTTCAATTCCACTAACTTTGGAGTACTCATCACGTAAGGTGCTTTCGATGCTAGTGCTTCCCTTGGTACCAACTCAATAGAGAAGTACACTTTCCTGTGAGGAGGAAACTCTGAAATATCTGTTGGAAACACATTTTGAAATTGTTGTAATACATGGTACCTCTTAAAGATTTTTGCATCCTCAACATCCTTACCCTTGTCATTGGAAGTATGAACTGCAAATAGTACACACCCATTTCTATGACTACACTTGGCTTCCATAGTTGTAATCATCCTCATTGATGTAGGATTCTTCTTTCCCTAAAATATTTTTTTCCCATTGTCATTCAGGCACTCAATAGCCTTGTCATAGAAATCTACTTTGGTCCATACCCAGTCCATACCCAAAAGCATATTATATTATCCTAATGGAAGCACATTTAGATGTGTTTATGTAGGCATACCATTAAGCTCAAATGCACAAGCTCTTACCCAATGATGAGATCTCTTCTTAGTACCTATAGCCAACTGCACCAACCAAGACTCTGCATACACTTCTTCTCTCAAACCACACTTATCCACCAAGTTAGGATTAACATAACTATAATTAGATTTAGGGTCAATCAATATAGAAACAACTTGACCACAAATCTTACCTTCCATCATAATAATGGATGTCTAGTGATATATTTGCTTGTAGTCTACAACTGCATAAATATGAGGAATGTTATGGCCCACATTCCCAACCAACCATTTGTGCCTCCTGAGAACTATAGATCTGAGACCTGCCACCCTAGAACAATGGAAAATCCTTATTGTGATGATATTTTCCACATATCCAACACTGCAATGGTCCACTACCATCACCTCTATTCTATTGTTCTCCAAGATGCAACCCATGTCCTTTTTCAACTGCATTAACTTCTTGTAAGGAACCACATTTTCTATCTCACCTGCATCCTGGGGTCTTCCCCGCTTCGGTGGCCACTTCCCTTTAAATTTCTATTTTCCCTTCAAATCATGCTTAGGTTCAGCTTTACACTTTGACTACTCATAACAATGCTTCAGTTTCTTGATGTTTTCCTCTAGGGACTATAGCTCATTAAAATCAATCTGGTCTCTATATGTTGTTGGTAACTCGCTAATGAAAATTTGAATCTTTTCTTTCTCATCCTTGTGGTAAGGCACATAACTCAATAGCTCCAGGAACCTGCTAGTATACTCGTCATCTGTCATGGAACCCATCTGCATCTCATAAAACTTCATAGCTCTATCATCATAATACATCTCATATAGGTACTTCTTCTTTAAGAGTCTCTCGAACTCGTCCGAAATCAACTCTTATTCCTGAATTCCCTTAGCATTCTTCACATATTCCCACTAGATATTGTCTTTCCCTTCAAGACTGAAGATGGTTATTTTGGCTTTCATGTTCTTTGAATAGTTATGCAATTTGAATAATTTCTTCATTCCAAGCAACCATGCCTTTGCATCTACTAAATTTTTCATCTTTCCATCAAATGTAGGTGGCTTGACTTTCATAAACGGCTTAAGAAAGTACTCACTCCTCCTATAAGGATGACGACGGTGATGACTGTGATGATGTCTCATGGATGAGGAACTAGAGTGATGCCCATACATACCAGTCCTCATGTTAGGTGTATCCAATGATCTTCCACCTCTGATTGTGTCCCCTCTATCAAACATATATCCTGACCGAGACCTACTACCATATGCCCCATTAGTCTTCTCTTCTTGTTCTTGACTAATCTTCCACTGTCCTTGTCTCTGCAAGTCTAACAAACTTTGAAGGATGACTGCATTGACCTTTTCTTCCTTTTCCTAAGCCCTTGCAAGTCTTTCCCAAGCTTCAACCAACCTGTCATTGTTTGTTTTTCAACTTCTGATCTTTGCCAAACTCCTCAATGTGTCCACTATATCAGGAGAATACCCATCTCGTTATTGCCCAAATAATCTATAGGAAGAGTCATGTGAACTGTAGTCTACGATATTTATCATCATATTTGATTCTCTTCGTCCTGCAATTATACCATGTCAGATAAAAAAATATATACAATAACCAAAATCATACCTTGATGACGTTTAGGGGAGGCTTATCTCATCTGCAAAACCATTCCACATTAGCACGATACATTTATAATCATAATCACATAAATATGCCAACATCATGCATGTCAATACCAATTACATACCATGACCCCATGCATGAAAACCATAATCATGACAATGCATGCATAACAACATGCATCTAGCTGCATAGGCTGAATGGGCTAACCATAACCATACCACCAAAAGAGAGTGCAACCTGCTCTTATACCACTCTGTCATGCCTCCTCCCATATCTACCCAATTTAACTAGCCTTCTCGGGGTAAACATGATTTGAAGGCTACTGTGACATGAATTGATCTCCTAGATAACCTTAAGGAAATGCAACCAACAAAACAAGAACTTATTGACTTCCCTCAGGTGCTACAAGACCCCAAGGAGCTAACCAATCACTCTCGGTGCCCAAACCCTAAGTTAACTTGCCTTCTCACTGACCTAGAGCCTCATTTTCTCCCATGACAAGTCCTCCATGTGATTGGAACCCTCCAATTGCTCCCATAGACCTACTTCCTAGTGACTGTAGTCATTTTCAAGAAGCTCTGTGCTAGTTACCATGAGATCTAAGCCACTTTTTTAGGGCTAGGATCCATATATATTCTTAGAACTTAATGAAACTCCCATAAATGATAAATAACACAGAGACAAAGCCTCCATCATAAATCTTAATCAAGGACTTGACCTATTCTGGTCTAACCATGACATTCATTCCATCAAACACTTTGAGAACATGAGATCTATAGGTCATGAATTCATATATGAACATAGATATCTAAAACTTATGATAGATTTACTAAGAATGACTAATTGCCTTTCAAAATAGTTGCAATAACATCTATTAGGTCATGCATTCATTAACCTTTCGTTATCAATTAAACATAATAAGAGCCTTAACTTGGATATGTCATAAAACGATTCCTATAACCAACACATAACTAGGTAAATAAAAATGATAAAACAACCATTAAAGCCACATAATAACAAGTACATTTACTCATGAAATACAAGAGAAACTTAGCTCTTATTGACATATGCAAAAGCAAACCAAGTCAGGGACTTGCATGTACCACCCGACCATAGATTGGGTTGAATTTAGTCAATCACCCTTGTGCCATATTCCAAGCAAGAATGTGGGATATCATGGTATAAAACAATCCATAAACAACCAAGGGAATCCCTAGGTTAAACCACCTCCACCTTCACACTACTGTGATCTCACCTAAACCATTCCTGAGATCACAAAAACCAAACCATGCTTGGATGCCTCAAAATTTCTTCATCATCCCTTAAGGAATTTTTTTTTCTTCACCTATTTGTTGAGGGATTAGCAAAGAAAACCATCTCCACCCCCAACCCTTGGGGATTTTCCTGAGACCACCTGTTGGCTTGATGGGCCCTGACCCAGGTTTAGTGTTAATTAGCCAAGCAAATCCCTACACTACTGGCCCTTTCGGCATCAATCCACAAAGTGTGAACTAAAGTCTCACCTGAAGCAGTATGGGGGGATGCAGGAACCAAGTTTCCGCAACCTGAGATAGTTGTGAAGTTGTCTATACCCTAACCTGTCCTTCACACAGGCTGATAAGCCTTTTAGGGATTATCAATGCACCTCTCTTATTTAGCTTTGAAACCTTTTCAAAGGTTTGTGATCATCCATCGCGGACCCTAAATAGGAAATTCAAACACTTAAGCGTCTCTGTAATTACTCTTACTTCCGTGTCTACCCAGATTAGCTTAAGTATTAGTTAACTTCAACATGCATTATGATTATCTTCACGTAAACATATATTCTTACTTGCGTTCATATGACAAAGTAAAACACATAGATTGTGCATCAATACAACATTAAATTATAAACCCAATATAACTGCATAAATTCATAACATAAGTAAAATAGCTCATACACAAATATCTCCAGAATAATTGTCTTGATTGATGGTTCAGATCTCCAGTAAAGACTCTAACTTCTATGCGCACACAATTGCAGGGGTCTATGCACTCAGCTGCAGAGCCTCTTCCTATGCTAAGACTCTTTGCGTTTATCCCTCATAGACCCATTATATTCATCAGTTGCCCAAAACTGACCAAGAACCAAACTGCCTTAGACTCTTCTAAGACTCCATTTTTATACATTCCTATGGTCCACGGACTAAGGGTAGATCTCATCAAGCTGACACAAGCTACCTAAACTAAGGGCAAAAACCCTTTTTGACTATTTACATATTCGCGCTCCGCGACCACAAAATGTGGAGACTTTACATTCTTTATACAAAACTTGGGCCTTTAGCCTCAAAACTTGGGCTTTTAACCCCAAAATTGACCATAGAGGACTCGTTCCCAATAGGCCCCCAACAAAAATATGGTGACTCGCCCCGAGTTACTTGGCCAGTGCGGAGATCTTGTCACGAAGACCTCCCATCTCTACCTGTACGATTGTAACCTCCACGGTACACTGCGTCGCCGCCTACTTAGACTACTCGACTAGTTACGTCGTCATTGATTCTATACTATTTGCCTGTAGTTTTTGTTGTGTTGCCTACAAATGGGCCAATTTTCCTTCAATGGAGGCCGTGAGCACAAACGATTCCTCTAGCCAAGGCCCCAATCTGACCTTCAGTACTACCTCCTTGCATTGAGTTGCATCCACCTGTTCCTTTTGTGTCTTCGCTTCCCGCAGCTTTGCCAACCTTTGTGTGATGGTGATGGTGCGCATCGTGATTTTTACCTCATCATACCTCTGCTGCAGCTCCCATGCCTCAATTTCTAGCCTTTGTAGGTTGCCATCATCCTACAAAATGGTAAATACTTCAAGCACTTGTTTGAAGAGGGCAGCGCAATCCTTTACTGCGGTATCGACAACTACAATGACATCTTTGACAACATTCTCGTACTGCTCTCTAAATTCTGGAGGAGTTGAAGGTTGGGCCCTCAACTCAAGTTTTGTGATCTTAAGGTTCAGTTCAAACTGAACCTTAGCCAGCTATGTTCATGTGTTGTGCACACTTGCAGTGAGATTCTGGATTCTTGCATAAACTGGCACATCTTCTAAGATGTTCAGCTCTGGAATAGTCTGGCATGCCTCAGACACCACAGATGTTGTGCGCTCATTCTTCTCTGTGATCTTCTTAAGAAGATCAATCGCGGACGTCTTTTCTACGAACATCTAGGCATTGTTTACCTTCTACTCTTTGATAACATTCAATGTGCGTTGTTCTTGAGCCTGAAGTTCCGCGATCACACCATCATGCAGGGTGTGAAGGGCTTCACTTGGAAGTGCGGTCAAGTTTAACCCAACTTTCTTAAGGGCATTGATAGTGGCCTTGTTAGGCTCTGTTTCTGTAGTCAATGCACAATCTGGCAGCGCGATAGCCCGAGGATCCATTGAACGGACCATCTCTTCTACATTTGAGGTTCCAAGTGCCAAACTACTCGATGTTGCACTGCCCTGCCCTACACCAGTCTACAACTGAGTAGCCTGGATCTTCAGCTTTTGCAAACTCGTTTGAATGGTGACCAAGGCCTGTTTCTACTGTTGCTCGAATTGCTGCAGTAGTTTCGCGGTCGCGTCCCTCACCATATCGCCGATATAATTCAAATCACCCTTTGTCAAGGTGATTGGGTCAAGGGATGATTTTCTGGCCTTGGACTTCTTCCATTGCCCTACTTTCTCCTACTCCCTTGTGTTCTTAACCCAGAATGGAGTAGTCTCTGGGTCTGCTCCTCCCTGTTATGAGCGCTACTCCTCGTCCTCTGTCTGCAAAGAAGGTGACTTATGACTCCTATTAGAGTTGCGCTCTTCTTCCTCCTCCCTTTCCACCTACTTTTTGGAAGCACGCTCTGTGTTGGCTTTGTCCTTGGCTTCCTTCCTCCATCTGTCAACTAACTATTCAATCTTTAATCTGGCCTCTTCCTTCTTTTGCTTCACGGCAGACTTACTAGACCCAATTGATAAGTCTAAGGCCATTCACCACTCATCTGACCAACTCTCCAGAACCACAATGATTGCATCATCCGTCACCAGATATGGAAGATCATACCATTTTTGTGCGGGGTCCTTCCGCGCTTTGATGGAAACGTAGTGGAAGTTTGCCTTGAACTCCACATATTCAGAAAAATTCTCAAAGACAGTAGGTGAGAGCCATGGCTTGCAGTTGATTACGACGTAGATACTTGATTCCATGAGAATCTAGAATACCTTAATATCCTTGACCCTTTGGGGGTCCTTCATGGCCCAAAGCAAAGCGATCTTCGCTGCTTCTGGTAGCTCTACTGCAATTGGAGGAAACTGATTGTCCTCTAGTAAGTCCCATGCAACCAATACAATTGACAGCAACAACCATGCATAGTGGAAGGTCTTTCTTTAGTCTTGTGCTTCTCTGTAGTTCGCGAGGAACTCGCTGCAGAGATAGTGTGCCTAGTTAAATTGTACGCCCTCCACGCACTGGGATGTTAAAGATACAACCAGTGTCATCACTTTATCTGTGCGACACTTCCTCATTATCTTCCCTGCTAAGATCTAGGTGGCTACTTTAATCGCAGGGTCGGTTATGATAGAAATGGAGTAGCCACGCGGCTTCTTGGCAAGATTGAACTTATCTTTCATTCATTCAACGAGGTCACACTCACCTGTCTTTATGTGAAATGCCATGGCCAGATTCAAGCCTAAACACGGGAGCAAAGTGATCCTTTGGATCAACATGTTAGTGATCGTTATCGAATCTCCTAACCACAAGCACCCATCATGTACCAAGCATAAAAACTACTTGATCACTATCAAAGTTATGGGTGCACAGTTGTAATGTGGCACCCATAGCAGGTTCAACAGTCCTGCCCTGTCCAACCCTTTTATCCATTGTCTCAGCTCTAGCGTAGTCACACCAGAGTCTTTATAGAAGACGTGGTGCATGAATGTATCAGTCGCCAAGTGGGGAAGCGCTCTGTATCTGCCAAATCCCAATCCTCTAGCTTTAAATGGGGGACGAGTGCCAAGCGCAGTCCTTCAAATATGATTTTGTCTAGTAGAAATGATGTGAAAAGTGTGATTTTCTGCTCATCGATGTCCTTTGGTACCTTCATCTTGCCTTGGCGCAAAGGGACATATGCTGGCAGCTTGGAGATAGGGTCTGTCCCCTCAACATCAACGTCTTCTGCCCCCATGTCAATGTCTTCCACACCCATATCGACATCTTCCATGTCCTCGTCAAGTTTTAGGTCTACTACCTTGCCCTTCTCTTGTGCGGTGGGATTTTCTCTCTACCGGTGTTTTCTGGGCGATGTGCACACCGACTATGCCGCTTTTTGCTTATCCTTCTTTGGTTTTGGACCCTCTGTGGTTGGCATAGGCCTCAGCTTGGGTGACCTCGGCGATTTGGGTACTTCTGCAAGGACCTCTACACTCGCTACCTCTAGGATAGCTCCCTCAGCTACCATCACTTCTCCAATAGTTGCGGTCTCCACTGGTGCTGACATGATGCAAGTTAAGAGCTCTTGAGTTTCCTTTAGCAATTTCTCAAACACAGAACTCGCTATTAAAGCCTCGAAATAGTCAAGGTTCATGCATGCCGGATAGCTCAACACCTCAATTCTCAAAATGCCAAGTGTTTTTCATTGGTCAGCCATCTGTAATTCATAGGCAATTTCAAATTTGAATACGACCGTTCCCCCCAAAATATGTTCATAAATGCTAGAGTGGCGGTAGATTTTCAAATATCTTTCTCTTAAATTCTGACTTAATTGCCACCCCCCAGCTCCATTTAACTATTTTCCCACTGTCAAATCATGAACAGTGACCATAACGGTCACTTTTCAGCTACCCTATGCAGTCTCTCTTTCAATAACGTAGCTACTCTAATGCTTCTAATGACACTCTGACAATCCTCTATTCCGTGTAGTACCACAATCATGCAGCTCTACAACCCGGGCAGTGTAGTTTATAGTCCTGCGCCTCCTTTTAGCTGCCTGGAGTGCTAAGACTGCGCTTCCACCATATAGTCATCTGGTCGGATCAGCAGTATATGGTTTCAATCAGCTACCATTCACCTTCCATGGGAATGGATCTCCATTCAACTTCACCAACTGAACTGCTCCACCATCGATAATCTCCTTGATGACATAGGGACCAAAACAATGTATCCGAAATTTTCTTGGAAATTTATCAAACTTGTTGTCATATAATAACACTAGATCATTTATCTTGAAGGTGTGAAATTTGATGTGCCGATCGTGCCATGCCTTTTTGCGCTCCTTTTGAACTTCCTGATGGAATCCAACTAAAAACCTATCTTCTTCTAGTTCTATCAGTTGCGCGAGCCTTTCTTCTATGGCTCTACGATTGCCATTCCTGTGAATGTTGCTATGCGCAGACTAGGTACAATATATTCCATTAGCATCAAAACTTCAACGCCATAAACTATCTTGAAAGGCATTTGTCCAGTTATCTTCTTACAAGTTGTTTTGTAAGCCCATAGCACCGTGGCATCCCAGTCATTTCTTTGTGCATTGCAAACCTTTATCAGCACGCTCTCCAGTATCTTATTAAATGCTTCTATCTTTCCATTAGCCTGTGGGTAATATGGCATACTCTTCTAAAGGTGAACCTGAAATTCCTCTGTCAATGCGCTAATCATTTCAACATAAAAATTTGTACCGCGATTTCTCATCAAAATTTTTGGACAACCAAACCTCGTTAGCACGTACTCAAAGATGATTTTTTCTGCTATTATGCTTGTATAGTCCTTCACAGGCTACAGCTCCGCCCATCTGGTTAAATACTCAGTCGCAGTGATGATGTATCGCGCACCTGTCTTCTTTCCTGGAGGCTGAATTGGTCCTACAAAGTCAATCACCTACTTCTTGAATGGTTGTAACAATATCTATGGATTCAACAAATACTCATCCCTCTGCAATGGTCTGTTAGTCCTTTGGCATGCATCACATGCCCTACAATACACTTTTGAGTCCTCATATAGTGTCGGCCACCACAACCCAACACGTAGAATATTCTGTGTTGTTTCTTTTCCTACATAATGTCCTCCTGCAACTCCTCCATGAGCCTCAGCGAGGATGGTGTTTCATTCAAATTCTAGCACATAACGTCACAATATTTCATCTGATCCCATTTTATACAAGTGTCTTGTAATGACAGAAAGTCTTATCACGCACACCACCAATTCCTCCTTTTGTTGGCTAGTATATCCTTCTGGAGCCATTCACATTGTTAGGAAGTGTATAATATCTTCAAAATGACTATTCGTGATGCATACCACAAAGAGCTATGCATTAGGTAGTCCTTCCTCCAATTTAGTAGGCTCCTCTCCTATTTCAATGCGCAACAGATAATCTGAACCGACATCCAATCATCCTGGTTTCATAATAACCTCAAATTCATATTCTTGAAACAACAACAACCATCTACATATTTTCCCACCCAACACAGGCTTGTTCACCAAGTACTTCAGTGCAGAATGGTCTGTATACATCTTAAAGTGTCCGCCTAGCAAGTAGTACCTGAACATTTGGAGCGCATATACCATAGCTAAACCTTCGCGCTCTGTCATTGAATAATTCTTCTCAGCTTTAGATAGCTTCCTACTTGTGAACGCTATAGGATGATCCAACTCTCCCTCACCGGCCTGTGTCAGTACTGCTCCCAGTGCAATACATGATGCATCCACATGCACATTAAATTCTTTCTTCCAATCAGGGAAGACTAGGATTGGTGCGGTGACCATTTTCTCTTTTAGCACATCCAAGCTCCTCTGAAATTCCTCATTCCAACAGAACGTAGCATCCTTTTTGATAGTTTCTCTATTGGCATGGTAATCTAGGCATAAATTTTGATGAACTTACTATAGTACCCTGTATGCCCAAACATTGTGCGCAACTGTTTCACACTTCTCGGTGCCTCCAAATTGATTATAACCGCGATCTTCGAAAGGTCTAACATCAAGCCTTGTCTACATACCACGTGATCCAGAAAAATCCCAAAAGGGATGTAGAACAAACATTTCTTCAGATTGAGTGTGATCTGGTACCTCCAACATGTATCCAGTCTCAAGCGCAGAATTGCTACATGGCGCTTTACTAGGCCAAACATCGTCCAATCATCAAAGTATACCTCAAGAAATTTGTGAATGAAATCTTTGAACACTACGATGAGTACGCGCGAGAAGATCATCAATGCGTTCTTCAGCCCAAAAGGCATCATCGTATATTGGAAGTATCTCGATTTGGTTTGGAAGATCGTCTTACTTCTATCCTCTGATGTGGTCTTGATATGATGGTACCCTGAGAACCCATCAGTAGACGAATATGCTTCCTGGTCGCCAAAATTATCCAACACCTCATCGGTAAACGAAGTTGGGAAAGGATCATGTACACAAGCATAATTCAACTTCATGAGATCTACACATGTTCGTATCTCATCCTTCTGTTTCTTGTCCTGAACAACAATGGGGATTACCCAATCAGACTCCTAACCTGGTTCAATGACGCATGCTACAAGAATTTTATCCAACTCCAAGCGGACCCTTTATTTATACTTCGGGTTGAGGCAGTAAGGCCTTTGCTTAATTGGCTTCGCATTAGGTTTTAGAGTGATCTTCATGACACACAAGTCCCCTATTATCCCTTTCAGATTTGAAAACTTCATAGGGAACAAGTCCTAATATTCGCGAAGCAATTCAGCGACCTTATCCACTGTTGCGTCATCCCAATAGTCCCCAATATTTGCAAACTTCGGCTTTGCCTCCATGCCAATGTTCACTTGTCTAGTTTTGAGTGGTTTGGTGATGTCTGGATTCTCTAGTTGCGGTCCTTCAACTTCGCAGTTGTTAGGGCCTAAATCTACCTCAAGCTGAAGGAAGGCAGGTCTAGGGTAACATCAAACCATGCTTAACCTAGTAGCTAGCCCTACCAGGTCGGGAGAGGGCCCTCTCCTTATCAATATAAATGAAAATTTATCAAGGAAGGCTTGAGATGACTGATATAAAAACTAATTTTAGGCTAGGTATGCTTGCTCAGAAGAATTTGATTGAATTTAATGGTTGGTTACTAGATTAGATGAGGAAGGCAGCTTTGGGTCCAGGAAATGAACACAGATTTGTAGAGGTTTCTATGGGGTGAGGTAGGAAAGTGTTTTAACACTTTGAAATGAGTGTAATGGTGAGTCTAAATACTGGCGAGGAGATGGAGAGGGCATGTAAGTGTCATGAGTCCTCTTCAAACAGTAGAAAACATGTAGAACTAAATAAACCCTAAGGCAGAGCACTGAAACATCAATGAATGCTACCCTTTACACTTGATTCATTTAGCTATGAATAATAAAAGAGATGATGGCACACATAAACATAATATCACTAAATAACTGAGAAGGAAACAATGCAAAATCAAATTACCACAAGAATCCCACAAAATGCTGCAAAACCCTAGTTTATTTCCTTGCCAAACTGCAGAAGTGATGTACAATTGTGCTCAATGCATCCACAAGAGTCCAACCTTCTACCAAATTCCAACCCCTACACTATGAAATTCAAAAAATATATACATTTTCTCATCCTTGTAATAAGGGAATTGAGCTCAACCATTTTCTTCAAAATAGAATCAGTTACATAAAACTTGGACTGAATTTCTGAAAATAGGTGTTAAAGATGAACTCGTATCTCCTAAACCATAGCACCTATTACAAAAATGAAAGAGGTTTTTGTAGATAAGGTCATGTTGGAGAAACGCCTCTCTCAGAGTGTGGAAATTCATTTCCAGTTGTTCATAATCTTTGCCACAAAATCATCTCTAAAACAAAAAATCATTAAAAATTTAAATCTGTGAAAATGAGTTGTAAAGATCTAGTCACATATCCCAATTCATGACACCTGTGAATAAAACGAAAGATTTTTTTGTTATATAGCTGGTGGTTAACAAAAAAATCCTTGGCTTTTGCAAAATTACTTTCCATCTGTTGTAAAATGGCACCGCAGTAAAATGACTAAAATAGTAAAAAATATGAAAAATTTGCTTTGTTTTGATGTAGGCTCCAAATATCACTGTATATCTCCCACATAGTAGCACTTGTGCATAAAATGAAGGACTTTTTTGTTATTTGGTATGCGATGAACAAAAATTTCTTTCACTTTTGAAAAATTCCTTACCATTATTTCAAAAACTGATTTTGTACTAAACTTGTCATTGTGTGCAGCAACTGACCTCAAAACATGCATAACCAAGAATCACTCATTCATTTTGATCATATCTTCTAATACAAAAACCAGTTACGGGAGTGTGATATACCGTTGGAAATATTTTCTGAGCTTCTTCTGGCAGACACATTTGTGACATGTTTTATGCTAAATATCATGTGCAAAACATCTAACCAAACAAGACATAGTAAGAGCTCATGTTGATCCCTAGTGACAGGCTGCGAAGACCGGAACTAACAACGGTGATTTTTAGTCTACAAAATATTAATCTTCCTTGGGTCTTCATCTTCTTCTTCCATAGTCACATTGTAGCACTCCAGCGTGTGGCTCAGCTGGGTAGTCAAATCAGGTTGAATCAAATATATAGGACCCTGCGGTATCTTGAAGATAGTTGCCTTGACCTCTGGTAAATCTTCAAACCCATCCTAAAAGTTGAACGTCATAAAAAATCCTTGGTGCAAAACATCCCATTATTTAGTTCCATGGTGGAGCTCTATCTCCAAGTACCAATTCATCAGTATAACATCCAAGGTACGAAAAAACAAATGTATCCACTCCGGCTGAGGCTTCGCTCCATACACTTCAGTCCATTTCACCAGATGGTCGTGTGGGTCATTCCTCCCATCATATTTTTCTGTTAGCCACACTTGTGGGTGACCAAACCGCACCCTCATCATTTTTCTATACATGCGTGAATCATCAAAATTTTCCTTGTGTGTGCCCCACCATCTTGCGGGTGTAGTGCGCATTGCCTAGTCCAAGGCCTGGAAGCAATGCTTCTTTGGCATTTCTCTCTCGAAAGCATCCAAAAAGTTATCAAAATCAGTTAAACCATCATAGTAAGGCATATTTCTTACCTCTGACGATACACAATGCAACGACTTGGTCATCATATTACTGCGCAGCCTAGATACTTCATGCAATCGATTCTGCCAGTGCTCCAATTCTTTGTCTGAATCTGATGTACAGGAACTTTCGTAGTCCCATGCAGTGTGCCCATCTACTGTCGGATTCACCCAATCTTGATCTCACGTTGTGATCTTGTAAATCTGGTCCAAATCATCATCACTTTCATAATTGTGGACTGGTTTGGTATATCACGGTCCTTCTGCAGGGTCCAGGGGCACCACTATGTGAAGCGATTTCTTCTTAAATATCATCTTCCGCTTCTTCAAATTGATTACCTGATTCATGTCAGTGGGCCAATTGATCCCAAGGAGCGCAGGGTAGGGATTGCTATCATCCACAATCTCTATCACTTCAAAATCAGCTAGTGCACTCGCACCCTCAATATCAACCGCTACTCCCTGCAATCTTCCCATGGGGATGATTTTCTGTTGATTTTCCATCCTTAACTAAATTAGAGACCACTGTAGCGCAGGTCTCCCCATTCTTTCCCATATTTTTTTAGGCAAAACATTCACGTCCAACCCTAGATCTAGAATAATTTGATCCATCTCATATTCTCCTATTTGTGTAGTGAGCCTCATCTCATGCCCAGTTCTCGCCTTATGCCTGACAATCTTCCTGACTACACACGGTCAGTCCATAGCATTTTCTTTCCTAGCACACCTATTGATCAGCTCCTGCGTTCCCTTCACAACCTTGATATTGTGCAACAACTTCATACAGGTTTTTAAGAAGGTAGTAATCAAGAACAAGTCTATTTTTTTAGCTGACTTCTCCTAACTTCCTGAGGTAGAGGCCTCAGCAAAGCTTTTCTTTGCTTCCATAAACGTTTCTCTTGCACGTTCTAGATCAAACCTGG
Source organism: Pinus taeda (assembly GCA_000404065.3). Classification (NCBI taxonomy): domain Eukaryota; kingdom Viridiplantae; phylum Streptophyta; class Pinopsida; order Pinales; family Pinaceae; genus Pinus; species Pinus taeda. The sequence goes on along the minus strand of APFE030443505.1, from coordinate 73,904 downwards.
ACTCTTTTTCTGGTGCTTTATGGACCCACTCACCTTCTTTATGCTGCTTCCCCTTATCTTCACCAGTCGTTGCTCCATTTCGTAGCACAATATTTCCTTTAGGATCTTCCTCGCGAGGCTCAACCCTCATCATCTGCAGGTTCCGAGTCAGTTGTTGAGGTTGCACCCACTTTTCACATATCTTAGCTAATAATACAGAGCAATCCTCTGCAGTGTCGTCAAACTGAGTACAATAGTGGCATGAAAAATGCATTAGATTCAGGCAGTCTCGTGCATAGTCTCCTGGTCCCCCACAGTTGTAACAAATGACCTGCCATCGACCTATACCAGGTCATCCTCCACCTCGGCCTCATTCGCGCCCCTGATACTCGCCTTGTGCTCCCCTAGCGCCTTAGTCCAAAGGCTGGGTTTCTGCCTGCACCCTATATGCAGGTGTTCTATCCATCATTAATTCGTAACTATGGAAATTGTGCTCATCATGACCCACCGATTGATAGAAGTTGCAGAAGCGTTGTTGCCGTGTCTGTATGAATTTCTGTAGCAAATGGAAATTGTTTGTTGCATGTTTTCTGGTTACCTGACAGATAGCACACCATAGAACAGGTCCTATGCTTGGCGCTGCTGGAGCTTCTAGCCTCACAGGCATTGGTCCCCCTGCTACAACATAATTTGCAAAAACTGGACAATGATCTTTATCATGCCCCTGGCTTTCTCACTTCAGGCACCAAACTTCTTTGCACACCTCGGGCCGAGTTGTTCTATCTTTCTTCAAACTCTGCATTTCTAGGAAAAGGTTCTGCAACTATGCATGAATCTACTGAACCCCCATATTAGCATCTTGCATCAGTATCTCATGCAATCTCATCGCAATTTCTAGGGCTTCTAATTGGGTCCCAATCTTCTGTTGTGATAGTGCAACCATTAGATGAGGCAAGAGCGAAGGCACAAACCATTCGCAGTGCTTCCCATAAGTCAGATTCGTGTTAGCCTAAAAAATTGTACACTTCAACCTTTGATCCAGATCCCAAGGTGTCTCACCAGGCTTCATCATGTTCTCCTTGAATACCACAGTTGATTGTGCTTCAAACTTAGGTCTACTGAATTCCTTATTTAGCGCAGTCTAGATATCTGCCAACATGGACATTGGGTTATCAGATCAATACTTAATGTACCATGTAAGCACACGATCCTTCAAAGCACTAACCAACGTTTCTTTCTTCATTTGATCATCTGTGATACCCTGAACTTCCCATATAGCCTTCGCGATGAACCAAAATGGTCTGGACCTTCATTTCCCACGCCTTTGAACACGGTTAGCTTTACTGAGTTTTCCATATTGAACTGTGGTGGAGGTGGCAGTGGTGTAGGCGAAGGTGTATGCGGTGGAGGTTAAGATGGAGGTGGTGTGGGTGGATGGGGTTTTTGTGGGAACCCTTGCTTTATCAATTGAAAAAGGCTCTACGAAGGTGCCTGCGCTACTTCCTTGTCATCACTCAGAGGAGGTTCAATTAGCAGGCTATATTCAACACTTGTTTTCCCCTTGTTCCTGAATGTCGTTCCACTTCACGTAGCCCCAAACATCAAGGTAGCTGCATAACCCACTTTTCATACAAATACATCTTAATCTAGGTATTTAATGATTTTAAATACTTACCTCATGGCCCATTGAAGAAGCGATGCTCTGCTTCACTGTAACTGACCGAGTTATTGACTATGAACTCTGTCACGAACACTCCTATGATATGATTGAGCCAATGATTGAAAATGCACGTGATCTTATCTTGATCCAAAATGGATTTTGGATAGGCTCCTAAGTCTAAGTGTCCCTCACAGAGGAAAATGAGAGTCCAAGGAAGTTCTTGGAAATAGCCCCATTGTAGAGATCTTTTCATTCTAAATCCACTACAACTTGAATGGGCAAAAAACCCTTATAAAGGGAATTCACATCAAAGGGGGCCAAAGGTGGACTTAAGCGGAGAGAAATGCCAGCCCCAACTGTCAATCCCCGACATATCAGGTCGGAGGCAGGCCTGCGCATATAACATAAGGTAAGGACCCCCCGGGCCAATGCGATATGCCGATCGCCAAAATCGGCAGATCGACGTCGACGATGGCATGGGACTTAAGGCGGGACCCCGGGATGAGCGACATTGTGATCGCTGAAATTGGCAGATTAGGAGATCGGTCATCCTCGATACACAGGGCTGATGCGATGAGCGATGCTGATAAAAAGGCCAGACCCGATAAGTTTTCAAAGCCCGATTGTATAAAATTTCAAGTCCAAGAATTTGGATTTTCACATATTTCCCTTGTATTTGAGATTTTACCCAAAACACATATGCGATGTGATAAGTGATGAATCCAGACCCACAAGGGTTTAAAAATGTAAAAATATTGTTCGAAGTTCACCATAAAGCCATTCAAAGGTATTTTAGTGTTTTAATGTATTCTTACAAATAAAAGGAAAACGCTTAAAAGCGATAAAACCGCACCTGAAGGGGAATTTAGGTGCAATCTATATAATTTGAGTTCTGTAAAGGTGGAGTTCGAGGGGTGCCTCAAGTGGTAAATGGTTTTGGGTTGGCTCCACCCGATCCCAGACGACGAATGACGTGTGGCTTGGTGGAGGAATAGGGAAATCACCTTTTTAGGAGGGTAACTCTCGTACTCCTTAGCCACTCGAAAATGCATGGTGATCGTTGGATCAAAGATCCTGTAGATCAATGGTGGAGAGCACGATAATGGCCAAAGGTGGACCCGATGCAATATTAGGGTGGATGCGATATAATTTAATGTCCGATGGCTTGTGTTTGGGTGGATTTTCCTGTGTTTTACAGTATTTCTCTGTGTAAATAGGGAATGACTATATCTGGGGATTTCAAGCGCCGATGGTTCCTTCTGTTACAGAACAGGTGGCCACCATCCTTGAAGGTATTTAGAAATGATTGTTAATGTTCAGAGGGGGATTTAAGCAGACAGAGGCCGGGAGCCAGAGAGCCCAAAAGAGGAAATGAACAGACAACGCTGATTGGCTTAAAAGCCACGGGATGACAGAAACAGAGGGGGCAGTGTTGAGATAGCAGCGCAGAAAGCTAAGCCAAAGCAAGAAGCTAGAGCCAAAGCCAGAGCCAAGAGCCAGAGCGAGAACCGAGAGCCAAAAAGTCAAGAGCTTCAAGAGCTGGGGATAAAATGGTGTCTAAACCCATGGTTTCTATGTAAAACCAATGGAGTTGAGTTAGAGAGCTTGTAAAAGGACTTTCCCATAATCCCAGAGATCCTAATCGAGTTGAATAGAGCTCAAGGAGACGTAGTCCAAGAGTTTTGGGTGAACTCCAAATTAATATTGTTGTCCATGTGTCTATTTTATTGCTGCATTGTTTACTGTTATATGTATGTGTTATATTAGCATAAACAACATATTTTAAAGTACACAAATAGTTTAAAATAAATACCAGCATACACCTTATCTTCAAGCACTTATTATCAATTCCACATTGGTTAATCAATAAGACTTGGGAATATTTAAAGCTTTAGAAGTGGAAGAGGTTCTTGTAAGTTAGACAAGAAGCCTAAGTGCTCCATTTGCAGTTCATATCTTTAGAGGCTTCTAATCTCCACACTAACTCTGGGGTCTAGACTATTTGACTATCAAGCCTCCACCTTCCTTGGCCTTCTGCCAATTTCATGATCCGCTCGTACAACTCGATCGGGAAGGAACAAAAGAAGATATCATGTATCATTGTGTACAGGATTCTGCCTAACCATTGTTCTTTCATAAATCATGGATTCCTAATCTCTTGTGTTGTGAATTCATGTATCTTTATATCCAATTAGTCTTCGATCTCACTCTTAGTTGAATTTCAATGTTGCAACATCACACATCTCGTTATGCAATTCCTGGTCCTAGTAATAGAACCATTTTTTGTCTTGATGGGCCCTAACCCAGGTTCAACGTTAATTAACCAAGTAAATCCCTACACTAATGGTCCTTTCGGCATCAATCCACAGAGTGTGGACTGAAGTCTCATTCGAAGCTGTATGGGAGGATGCAGGAACCAAGTTTCCACACCCTAAGATAGTTGTGATGTCATCTGTACCCTAACCCATCCTTCACGTAGACCGATAAGCCTTTTAGGGCTTATCAATGCACTTCTCTTATTTGGCTTTGAAACCTTCGCAAAGGTCTGTGATTGTCCTTCGCGGACCCTAAATAGGCAATTCAGATGCTTAAGCGCCTCTGTAATTACTATTACTTCTGTGTCTACCTAGATTAGCTTAAGTATTGGTTAACTTCAACATGCATTATGATTATCTTCACGTAAACAGAGATTCTTACTTGTGTTTATATGACAAAACAAAACACATAGATTTGCGCATCAATATAACATTAAATCATAAACCCAGTATAACCGCATAAATTCATAACATAAGTAAAATAGATCATACACAAATATCTCCATAATAATAATCTTTATTGATGGTTCAGATCTCCAGTAAAGACTCTAACTTCCCTGCGCACATAGCTGCAGGGGTCCACGCACTCAGCTGCGGACTTCTACCCTAGGCCTCTACACACTCAGCTGTAGAGCCTCTTCCTATGCTAAGACTCTTCACTTTTAGCCCTCGTAGACCCATTACATCCATCAATTTCCCAAAACTTACCAAGAACTGAACTGCCTTAGACTCTTCTAAGGCTCCCTTTTTATGCATTCCAATGGTCCACGGACCAAGGGTGGATCTCATCAAGCCGACATAAGCTACCTAAACTAACGGTGGAAACCATTTTTGACTATTTACATCTTCGCGCTCCATGACCACAAAATATGGAACTTTACATTCTTTAAACAAAACTTGGGCCTTTAGTCCCAAAACTTAGGCTGTTAACCCCAAAATTGACCCTAGGGGCCTGTTCCCAAAACCTCCTCACCTAGATCCAAAACCTTTTGGAAATCCAAATCTCAACCAAGAATTAATCCCATTACACCTTGGCTATCTAGAAATGGCAAGGCAAGGGTAAATCCACCGTCGAAACCCAGTAAAATCCATTCCAATGACAACAAAAGAACCAAATAAACACATGCATAAACCATGCATGCCAAAACCAACTAGGAAATCATACATGCAACCTGTTACCTGCAAGTATTCCCATTGAAGTTGCTTGATCCAATCTTTCCTTGCTCTCCTTTGATTTCATTTGCTTTCCTTTGCCTTCATTTGTTTTCCTTGTCCTTCCTTTGCTTGCTTTCTTTCCTTGGTGCTCTTCTCCTCTCCGGGACTAATTCCAAAACTGAACTGACAAAAGATGCCAAATTGATGCTCTAATGTCTTTTTATTATTGTTGTCTCTAATTTCTTCATTTTTCCTCTATTTTCCTATGATTTCCTCCTCACATGCAACCTATGACCTTTCATCTTCTTTTTCTCCTATTTTCCATTATTTTCATAACTAAAATGCCAATAATGTTTTTTTTCCTTTTCAATGTCTTTTCCAATTCCTTTGTCAATTTCCCCTTAGCCATAATAAACATCAATTGATGCCCACAAGGATTCTTTACCCAACATTTAGCTTGAATAGGTGTCCCATGACCTTGGTATTATTTTGCCTTTTTAAACTTTATTACATGAATTTTTAACCTTGGGTTGTTACACAAATATTTGCACCAACTACTATGTTTCATCAATTCACTTCTTTGAAGGCAAAAATTAGCCTACACGACTAAGACTTGATACCACAAACAAAACTTTGAGGCCCACGGCCACGCACCCTTTAAGTCGTCGTAATACGTGAATAAGAGGAATGCCACAAAACTCACCACACCCAACAGGGAAGGCCTAGAGATAAACCACCACCTTTTACCCATGTTAGTTATTCTTTGAAAAAGAGATGTTGGCCAGAGCTCAAGTACTAGAACTTGGGGAATTCAATTGTTCCCCTCCTTTAGAATCACAATGTTTGTGGCTTTCCACATGCATTAAGTGGGTCACTATATTATCCCCATAGAAACTCAGATTTCTCAAAATTCTTTTTACATCTTCAATATAGGTAAAGATATTATATTTCTCCACATGCTTATCTCTTAACACCAACTACAACATAATTTTCATATGCTAGCAGAGTGCCACTAAGTTCAGGTACTTGTGTCTTTCCTTAGTATTGCTAGAGATCTGATTGGGATAATTATTTTGTTGTACTAAATTCCTTTTCAGATTATGTTGAATGTGCTTAAGGATTCATGAGGTTAATTGCAAGTTTAAACATGAGTTTTGAGTGTTTTTATGTAAATTTTATGTGCAAATTAGCATAAATAAATGATTGAACAACATCATATAACAAACATGAACATCACCATAAATAGTATCACAACAACACATGATGAAGGAGTTCACTCCTCCTGATCTATGTCTCCTTGGTCCAACTTCCAACGGCTTGACCCTCTCTATTATACTCAAAAGTGTGGATACATTAGTTGACAATGCTCAGAAATCTTTAAAACCTATTCCATTGGCTCCAAAATGCTAAAAAATGCTCATGTAGCCTCTTTTTGCTCCTGATTTGGTAAAAAACTGAAGAAGTTATGGCCTTTTCAAAGTCTTTTGCTAATTGCACCGCAAATTCCCCAAAATCTAGCACTATCCTACAAATTTTCCAGCAAAATGCGTTAATGGAGCAACAATTTCGTCGATTTTCAGGCGAAATTTTCAGACACTTTAAATGTCCTTTAACGCCTTAATTCTGCATATTGTGGCCATATGTAACCACCAATGACATACGCGCCAATCAGGGGAAAGGGCCAGCCCTTGTGCACATGCTCGTGGGTAAGGCCAACGACCCACCCCTGTTGGCTGACCTGTGCTCCATTCATTGGTGGTCACATGTGGTGGCATGTGCACAAGGGCTGGCCCTTTCCCCTGATTGGCGCGTATGCCATATTTAAATATAAGTTGAAACCTATATAGGTTAAGACTCATTTCGATGGCATGTTGGTATGTGGCGTATCTCATTTCTTGGTGCTCGCGAGTTCGATCCCCACTGATGTTGCCCAGAACTCAACCCAAAATTTTGGTGGCCCTTGGGCTGCCACATCGTGACCTCTCGCTGGGCCACGTGTCAACCCATTGGTTGGCCAACAACCAACCAATAAAACTACACCAAATGCACCCAATCCAAAACCACCACTTGGAACAACAGGATTTGCCAAAGGTTGTTGACCAGTCAAACTACCACATATACCTACACAGTCAGTGCCACATTAGCAGTACAGACTGATAACTAGGCTACCAATTTTTTTGCAAAAATTCACATGTTTAGGAAAGTGAACAGAACATGATTTTGGAAGCATACAGTGTGTGTTTTGTGCGAAACAAGTTGCACTAGATTTAGGATGATGGGCACTACGTGGTCATTCAAGTTCCACACCGATATGACAACTTTTAATTTTGAGCACCTGATCATTCCTCCCCACTAGAAGCCTTTTGGGCCCCAACGATCACTTTTAGTTGTCCAGCAGGTGAGGGTACAATTCCCTCACCTTTCTAATCTTGATCCATTTGAATTTTGAAGGATTTGTGCCTTTGAGCCCCACTAGAAGGTAGTCCACACTCCTTCGTTTTGAAGACCTTGTTCTTCTGTAAAAAATGGTGTCTTGTTATAGTTCATCAATGTATTTAGGAGAAAAGTCCTCAATGGAAGGAATTTGGATATTTTCTCCTTGATCTTCTATTAAAGGAGGTGCATACAACCTTAAGTTCTCAACATTAACAATAGCATAAATTTTCATATATGAAAGCAAATCCAACCTGAAGGCATTGCTACCAATCTTTTCCAAAATTCTGAATGGGCCATATCTAATCGGTTTCAACCTTTTACCTTCTCCTTGGAGCCTCTCTTTGCTAATGTGAAGCCAAACTTTATCACTGACTTGGAAACTTGTGATCTACCCGATGCGTGTTGTGCCTTGCATTGTACTTCCTTTTTCTCTTTTCGAGATGATCTTGCATTGTTTGATGTGCCATTTAGAGTTGTTCAATGAACTCCTTGGCTTTGTCAATGTTACCATCAATAGCAACATCCTTCTTACCAAGATGATACAACAAATTATGTTGCAAATGGTAAACATATTCCTCTACTTGATTCCTTCGACTCAAGCTTGAATGTACATCTTGAAAGTATGTATTTTGTTGATGATAATTTTCAGGCAAAACAAAATGATGCTTGAGGAGAATATTTACACAAACAATAGGCCTAGAAAGCATATCCACAAACTTGTCACTTATACATTTCTTATTCCTTTTGACCAAGTGGAATAGTAGAAGAAAACCCATCCAATGAAAGTTCCTTTGTCGCTGCAACTTAATCATTGCATCATTGAAAATTTCTAAATGAAATGAAATGGGCTTACCATATTGCATAAGGATTGCGCTCATGGCATAGTCACATACATCAACCGGAAATTCAAATGACTTTTTCAAGCCTAGAAGAGAAAGTATAAAGGCTGAATTGATCTTTTGCTTGAAAGAATCAAATGCAACTTGTTGTTTGCCTCCCCACTGGAAAACCCTTTGTACAACTACCAATGAATGAAAATGAGCTATAATGGAAGAAAAATGAACAAAATGTTTCCTCCAACATTGGGTTGCTCCCAAAAAACCTCTTATCCAGATGAATATCTTGAGCTTTGACCGATCCATAATGGCATCCATCTTGGAGAGGTCTAACTTCAGCTCACCTTCTCCAATATTATGGCCCAAGTACATCATAGAAGCTATTCCCAACTCATACTTTGACATCTTCAATAAAAAATGTTCTTGACATATGACATCAAGTAATTTTTTCTCACACATGACATGTTCATAATGAAATTTTATGAAAACTAAAAGGTCATCTAAATAGACTATCATGTCTAGAAATGGCTTCAATACATCCTTCCTCATATGCATGAAAGTAGTAGGAGCATGGCAAAGACCAAAAATCATAACAAGCCATTCAAACAAACCTTTCTTGATTTTGAATGTCGTCTTCCATATGTCTCCTTCAACAACTATACTTTAATGATAGCCATTCCTTGAGTCCCATTAAATGCAACACTTTCCATTCTTCTTGGGTGCCAAAACAATAGGTGTACCACATGGTGAAGGAGATAGTTGGATGATCCTTATTTTCAACAACCCTTGGATTTTTTTTGTTATTTCTGCACTTTCCCTTCTTGACATCCACTGCATGTCAATGTTAGGAAGAAGACACTTTTGCTAAATTGGTATTTCATGTGGGATTCTCCTCTTGGGAGGAAATCCCTTTTTTTTCTGAAGTACCTCATCGTCATGGTTAACTACATCAACCAAATCAATTTTCAATTTTGAGTTACGACCATCAAACGCTTCATAATCAACATCAATATTGGGTTTGATCATAAGAGGCACAGAATTCTTGCTTAAATTCACTAGTATTTTCATTTGCCCTGCATTAACTAATGAAAGATTTAGTTTTTGCGATGAGCTCTCACAATATAATCCACACCATCTTTGAACAAGTGGTACTTGTTTTCATGATGATAGAAGATGCTTTTCTATCATAGAGGTAAGGACTACCCAAAACAAATCTTGAAATATCAAGTGGTACAACATCTAATTCAACTTCTTCAATGAAGTTTGTTGTGATTGCAAATCGAAGAATACATTTTCTTGTAACATGTAAGTTTGTTTCCTTTCATAACTAAACCAATGGATATGTCTTGGGATGTAGAATGGTTTCAAGATCAAGTTTTTTTGTCTAAGTCATCAAATATCAAGTTGGGTTGAGACCCACTATCAAATAGTGTCTCGATTTTTGTATGTTTTGAGATTACCCTTACATGAAATAATTAAATCCTTCTTTCTTCATTTGGAGTGCTAGTGTGACAAATTGATATACTAGTGCTAGCAATGGATTATTTTCCTTTTATACCCATGGCTGTAATTTTAGTTTCATCACCCAAATCGGATCCCAAATCCTCTTGAATGATTGCAATTGTCTTTTCTTTTCCTTTGTTGTTGAATTTCTTTGATTTCATCTTGGGATGAACCTTCCAACAATGAGCTTCATCGTGACCCTCTTTGGAACAACGTTTACATATTGTTTTCTCTCATTCCTTTTTAATGGATATATTTTTCTTTCCTTTGAAACCCTATTCTTTTTCTTTACCCTTGAATGGCTTTTTACTACCCTCTTCTGGAATATTTTTTCCTCTTGCCTCAAGATGAGTGGCTTGCACATACACCTCATCTAGATTATTGGGATTAAACATAAGGATAGTATGCCTATGGTAACTTTGTAAACCCCCTATATACTTCAACAACATGTCTTGTGGTTGTAAATATACACCTAACATTAGTGACATTTTTCTAAATTTTTGGATGTCATCTTGCACATTTTGACCTTTAAGTTGTCTAAAGTTCTGCCAATTCTTGATGGCTTTATACATATGTGCTAGAGGGTAGAATTGTCTTTTAATTGCAGAAATGAAATCAAACCAAGAAATTGAGATATTACTGTGTTTTTGTATCTCTTCTTATGTCTTTGATTCCCACCATACTAGTGTTGCACCCTCCAGCCTCAAGGAAGCTAGTTGAATCTTTATGTCATCCTCTTGAAGGTTTTGAATTTTGCAATAGACCTCCAATTAACGAACTCAATTGTTAATCTTCTCTGCATTCACTTCATCATTATACATGGGTAGTTCAATTTAACATCAAGTTTTAACAAGGGTGTTTTTCCAGTTCCTTTTGAGGTATGTTGATGAGTATGAGTAAGGGTTGTATTAGTGGAAGAGGGTAAAGATGTCTATGAAGAAGAAGATGAAGAAGATGGCAGAAAGGGTGGAGGTTTACCTCCATTTATATTAGCTCCTCCTGATGAAGAACCTTCTCCTTTGGGAGGCTTGGATCTTTCACCCTGCAGTCTGGCATTCCCCTCTTCATAGAGAACCTTCACCATCTTTATCATATCAAATAAAGCCTTCCTAAAGACCTTCTCATCCTCTGTCATGTTTGTAGGCTCTCCTTCATGAGACATGCTCACTAAAGTCTCAACTGCAACTTGAGGAATAACTGGTGGTGGAGATTGTGGCAACCTTGTACTCCCTCTCCTTGACCCAAATTCAGGGCTTTTAACCAGCTTCCTTTCTCCTTTCTTGAGCTTCAACCTTGTAAGCATGAGATTCACTTGAAAACAATTAAATCCTTCTTGCACAAGGAAAACCAAGAGCTCTGATATCGAACTTGATATGATTAGGATAATTAGTTTGTTGTACTAAATTCATGTTCAGATTATGTTAAATGTGCTTAAGGATTCATGAGGTTAATTGCAAGTTTAAGCATGAGTTTTGAATGTTTTTATGCAATTTTTATGTGCATATTAACATAAACAAATGACTGAGCAACAACATATAACAGATATGAACATCACCATAAACAGTATCATAGCAGCACATGATGAAGGAGTTCACCCCTCCTGGGCTACGTCTTCTTGGTTCAGCTTCCAATGGTTTGTCCCTCTCTATTATGCTCAAAAGCGTGAATGCATCATTTTATAATGCTTAGAAAGCTTTGAAACCTGTTCCAATGGTTCCAGAATGCCCAACAATGCATGTGTAGCCTCTTTCTGCTCCTAATTTGGTAAGAAACTCAAGAAGTTACGAATTTTTCCATGTCTTCTGCTAATCACATTGCAAATTCCCCAAAATTTGGCACCATCCTACAAATTTTCTCTAAAACGCACTAGCCGAGCGACAATTTCGTCGATTTTCAGGCGAAATTGTTGGACACTTTAAATGTCCTATAATGCCTTAATTTTGCAAATTCTGGCCATATGGGGGCCATGTAGCCGAGGCTAAGGCCAATGACCCACCCTAATTGGCTGGGCTCTTGCTCTATTTGCTGGTGGTCACATGTGGTGGCGCATGCCCAAGTGTTGGCCCTTCCCCCAATTGGTGCAGATGTCATATTTAAATATAAGTCAAAACCTATATAGGTTAAGACTCATTGCCATGGTGTGTTGGTATGTGGCTTGTCTCGTTGCTTGGTGCTTGCGAGTTTAACCCCTGCGGCTGTTTCTCGAAACTCGATCGAAAATTTTGGTGGCCCCCAGATTGCCACGTGGCAGCCTTTGGCTAGGCCACGTGTCAGCTCGTGGTTGACCACCAACCAACCAATAAAAATACGCCAAATGCACCCAATCCAGAACTGCCACTTGGCACAACGTGATTCACCAAAGTCTGTTGACCAGTCAAACTTCCACATAGAACTTCATAGCTAGTGCTACATCAGAAGTACGAACTGCCGACTGGTCTGTCAATTTTTTTGCAAAAAGTTTCCTATTTGGGAAAATAAACAGAACATGATTTTGGGAGCATATGATGTTTGTTTCGCAAAAAATGATTTGAGTTAAATTTAGGATAACAAGCACTATGCGATCATTTAGGTTCCACATCGCTTCGAAAACTTTGAATTTTGAGCTAAATTTTGAACACCTGATTAGTTAGGGTCTGGTACCCATCTTGACATGTCTTCCAAAAATTATAATTTCGAGAGAGATTGTTTGTCTTCAACAAATTTAATCTCCAAATCACTAATCTCTTGTTGTTTCTCAAAAGGAATGACATTAAAATAGGATGACACTAAGTCGTCAGCAAACAACTTCGCACCATGTTAACTTGGGTGAGCTCTAGCTAACCTAATTAAGGTGTTATGAAAGAAGGTGAGGGGTACCAGAGTTTGTTCCCACCACCCTCATTGTTTTAATAGTGTATTAGGTTTTTATTGTTATTGTTATTATTATTATCTAAAAAAATAAAAACAAATCTATTTTCTTATTTTTTTTTTTTAAATAATTTAAGGCTTTATTTCAAAATCAATATTAAATAAATAAATAAATATGATTTTTAGTTTTGTCTTTTTAATTGTTGATGATGATGATTGAACCATCCTTTACCATCGGATGATTCCATAACCCTCTCATGCGCAGATGATGCCATAACTACCATAACTGTTTTTTCGATTCTAAAAAAGCGAATGCAATCATTCTTCATCTTGAACATCTTGCGTCTCCTGTCCATTCAATTACAAGTCTCCGCTTCGGGAGAGCCTGGTTCATTTCGTGTTTTTTTGTCTGCGTCTGCTTCTGAAGCGTCTGTTTCATATCTTTTTTTTTTCACCTGCCTCTGCTTCTGAAGCGTCTGCTTGTAGAAACTATCCTTTCATTTTTTTTCGTCTGCCTCTGCTTCTAAAGCGTCTGTGTGTAGAAACTATCCTTGGTTTCTTGGAGGCAATGCTTGAGGTATTGATTAATCTTAATGGTGGAGGATGGGCTGAAACTACCATTGAGGACGCCATAGAGATCGTTTTTGTTATCAGGAGGGATATTGTTGTTATCGGCCAATAAAATATGATCTTATAATTAAATTTGCGCATCGCAACACGAGACTCCAACATTTCTGCCCAGTTATATATGCTTTGGCGGAAGAGTAATGGTAGAAGGACCCGATGATTTCATCGTGACTCATCACTAGTTTTTTCTTGATCAGGCCCTTGTTTTGTGTTCTGCAGATGCAATAACAACTGGTTTCAAAACAAAAGGATGTGTGGAGGTGCCATTATTGCATATTTCATTCCTGCAAACTCATCTCGACATATAACGGCCGAGGATTTATGACCCGGTTTCGATACCTTGGCTGACATGTTCGCCAATGGCGGAGCTGTGTCAGAATCCTTGGATAAATCGGGCAGCTTCGACGAGGCGTACAAGCAAAATAATAAGCCCAACAAAAATATTGTCAACTCCAAGCATGAGTTTCCTTCAGGCGAGTTCCCGATATTAACGATTTCTCTGCATTCAAGAAATTGTTATTGCTTCATAGGGTTCATTTTTTTATGGTTATTTTGACTTTGGTTCGGTTTTGAAGGTGGTGAGAATGAGGTGATTCCTGCTTTGAATGATTTTGATATTCCTCCTTTCAAGGATTTTGAAAAGTCCTCAAATGAGATCGCGGGGAGGAAGAAGTCGAATTTATACAGAGGTGTCAGGAAGTGTCTATGGGGGAAATGGGCTGAGGAGATTCGAGATCGCAGAAAGGGCATTAGGATTTGGTTCAGAACCTTTAACACTGTGGAGGAGGAAACCCAAGCCTATCATGCAGAGACTATAAAATATCAGAGGCAAGATAGCCATGCTCAACTTTTTTAATTAGAGGGTTAATGTGTAAACAACCAAATGGAACCCTCTTTGAAGGATGTTTGCAGATCAAATCTTCCAGTCCGTGTCTCCGATGATATCGAGTATCGGTACTCTCAGTTCCTAAAAGCCCAGTGCTCCATTTCAAAGCACTTCAAATGCATCCACAGTCCAATATTATGAGCATAGAAATTTGAGCCAAACTTTGCAGCATTCATTCTCTTGTGAGATATGTAGCCACAACTATTCAGAGGTGAGCGACTTCATGTCCACTGCTTATGGTGATGCTACAAATTTCAAACTGGTGAAATCTTCCCATTTAGGAGGTTATTTTGATTCTGATCATAGCAACAACTCATTTGATGGGGCACATTTCCCATGGGGTAATGAGACGAAAACCCTAGAAATTTCATCTGAATATGATGCTGGACATGAGTCTCTATTTATAGACATAAAACCCACATTTCAGGGTGTTGTTAAAGACAAACCTGCGGATACCTCCGTCGGGGTCAGCGATGGGACTGGAAGTTTTGCAGTGGAGATATTCATGGAGGTCAACAATGGGAAATAATGCTTTGCCCTGGATATCGTTGTTGAGGTCAACGGTGGCACAAAATGCTGCAAAATAGAGGATAACATCGTGCAGATTGAATTTTCCAAAGAATTATTTCCCTTGGAATCATATATTGGGTTGTCAGAGAGTCCTGATCTTATAGTAACCAGGGATGAATCAATATAATTTGGGGATCAAGGTCCAGGCTCCTTTCCATATGATCAGTGTTTCCTAAAATCATGGATCTGTGGCGATCTGCCAATTTCGGGTTCAGTTTACTAAAGAAGTCTCAGCGATCAACGAATTTCATATTCATCGTATCAAAGTAGTCTTGGTTTTTGCTTCTGAGGCTTATTATAAATACATAACAAGCAAGCAAGACTCGTGGTATGTGTTGTAGGGTTATTTATGTACAGTCTTTTAAACTCATGTTTTGTAATTTTTTGTTTATGTTTAATTGTTTGTTACATTTATAAAGTATCTCCCACCTATAATGATGATATGGATCAAAGTCAAATTACATTGCTTTGTTTTTTTGAATGAGAGTGATGGGTTAATTTACATTCTCAAATAATATATATGGATAATTACAAGTTCAATTAGGTTTAAAATAATTTAGATTTTTTTTTTAATATTGAATTGATGGGTTGCTTCATGACAGGGTTTCCACCGAACATTCGTGCTCCAGTTCCACTGCTAAGGTAAACCTTGGTTCCCTGATAAACTTCTCTGTCTCTTCTTTTTCACACCCTGACACCCTCGCTTCATGTCTTCAGGGTCATACTAGTTATTTCGGTCTTCGACTCTGCCTCCTCTGTTTCAGGTGAGCTTCTTCACTTCTGTTAGCATTCGCTTGTTGTTTTTTTCTTTAATGGTCATTTTGTTGGTAAACGCTGCTAATCCGTCCTTACTTCGTTTGCAGGTGGCTAATTACAGTTGGGCTCTGTGGTTTAGCGTCCTCCACGACCTATGACAGTCGTTCAAGCCCTCCAGCTCTTTCTTGCGGGTAGGGTCTTACCATATCCGTTTCTATAGAGGTTTTTGAGGCTTCTTTTTGGTCATTAGTCTGTCGCCTGAGAGATGAACTTAATAGTCTTCTGGGTTGTGTAACTCTCCGGCCTTCTGGCACGTTGGTCTTTGTTATGGAAATCTTCGTTCTGTAATGCAGATACTGGGTTGTTTGAAACCCCTGTCTTGTAGATGATTAATAGCGTGCTTTGAACCCTGGTCCTGTAAACTTGATGTTTGTTTAGTTCTATCAGATGGTATTCGATTACTTCAAACCCTCGTCCTGTAGTATGAATGTTTGGTCATTAGGAACTCTCGGGTTATCTGAAACCCTTGTTCGCCGACTCTGTTGGTGTTTTCTTGCTGTAATAATTTTGGTTATTCTGTCTGGTTGTATCATACATTTATTCAAAACTCTGTTTCGGGGTTCTGTTGAATGATTTTTGTGTCTCGAAAGGGACGTGAGACACCTGGACTGTGTATAATTTGTAACTGATAATGAAATGATACAGCTTATTTGATTTCACTCCAGCATTGCTTTATTCATAAATAATGTGAGGGTTTTATGGGTTACCTGAAGTTTGTTTACGCTCGCAGTTTCTCGTTCTCCTCTGTCTGGAAGAAATATTTATATGTCTGCGCTCTGCACTTCTCGTTAATTCTCTCTGTTTAAAGTTTGTCTGTGCTTGAAATTTTCCTGTTCTCCTCTGTCTGGAAGTGATTAGTTATGTATCTGCACTCTGCTCTTCTCATTAATTCTCTCTGTCTTATTATTCCAACGCAAATTTAGTTACACAGAATTATGTATTGATGCATGAAATTTGTTTCTACAGTGGTGATTCAGTAGAGAAAATAAAATAAAATGTTTATTTTGAAATGACTGTATCTCTTTGTTTCTCTCCCTGAGGAATCCCTTACAATGCTTATCTTTTTTCTTTTAACCTCTTGAGGCATAACTGTTCTTTGTTCAATTAGAACTGCCCCAACAGAATTGGGTAGTTGTCCACCAATTTCTAACTGTTTCTAACTAACACATTTCATAAAAATACTAACTAACTAT
>APFE030443505.1:0-53844 GCA_000404065.3 Pinus taeda | reverse complement strand
TTTTTGCTACCATCGGATTGATATAGTTTTGATTTGGACCATATAACTATAATTACCAGAATTCATATATTTTTCATGCACAATTCACAAAGTTAACTAAATTAACTAGAGAGCTTTGAACATTTTAGTAAGTTTTCTTATTATTATTACTTTCACAATATGTAACCACTTATCTATCCCTTATTCTTTTACACAATTAAAACTAGAAATTGCACCACATGTTGCAAAAAAAATGTTGTAAGTCTACTAAAATAGAGAAATGAGAGTTGCACAACCATTGACAGGCATACATATCCTCTAGTAGCTCCAAGGGATAAATAGAGAAATGAGAGTTGCACAACCATTGACAGGCATGCATATCCTCCATTAGCTCCAAGGGGAAAATAGAGTAATGAGAGTTGCACAACCATTGACAGACATACATATCCTCTAGTAGCTCCAAGGGGCAAATAGAGAAATGAGAGTTGCACAACCATTGACAGGCATGCATATCCTCCATTAGCTCCAAGGGGAAAATAGAGTAATGAGAGTTGCACAACCATTGATAGACATACATATCCTCTAGTAGCTCCAAGGGGCAAATAGAGAAATGAGAGTTGCACAACCATGCAAATAGAGAAATGAGAGTTTCACAACCATTGAAAGGCATACATATCCTCCAGTAGCTCCAAAGGGCAAATAGAGAAATGAGAGTTGCACAACCATTCACAGTCATACATATCCTCCAGTAGCTCCAAGGGGCATAGCATGATCTCATACATATCCTCCAGTAGCTCCAAGGGGCTCCAAGGGGCGTAGCATGATCTCATTCATATCCTCCAGTAGCTCCAAGGGGCATAGCATGATCTCACTGGGCAACTATAATGTTCATACTAATGATTGAAATGTATTCTTTGCAATATTTATTGTCTATGAATTTTTTTTTTTGTAATATGTATTATCTATGTGCTCATGTGTGTTCTCTTATACATGATCGTACGTGTTCTCTTATACACACTTGTCTTCACATGCTTAGAATTTTTTGAGGAAGAACTTGGACCGTGGGTTCGATATGTTGCTTATTTATGAGCTATGAAGGGAGGATTGTCTCTCCATGTTTTCCATTTTCTACTATCTCTAACATTTCTCAATGGGAAAAAGTGACCTCTATTGACTCTTCAATCATGAGGATCATTTTTGGTGTGGCTTTTGTGCACATCACCATGACATTAGGTGTCAAGCATGCCTCTTACTCAAAAAATGTATCATTTCCAAACTTGAGTTGCAAGAGATCGTGAGAATAAGGGGATTGGCAAAAGCCTTGTAGGAAGCTCAAGAAATTATTAGAAACAAACCAGGTTCAAAGTAATATCTAAATATGACCATGATGCATTTTGATTATTTTGATGACTACAATTGCACTCTCTTTGGTGATGGATATGATAAAGAGTAATAGCATCAGTATCACAAAGTAGTTGTAAAGGTTGTTGATTGATTGATTGATACATTTAGGTTAGGCGGGAAAACCTAGACCTCCCTCTTAAGACACCTTTTATAGTCCCATTTAAGCAAAAGATGAGCCATGACTCTTCAAATGGATTGGTGTGATGCCCTTATGGAGGAGTAGCAGGAGCCCATGACGTAAATGAATAGAGACCCACACTTATATCTAGATCGACCCCTTCCTATGATAAAGATGAATCCACTATTGTGGTTGTGGTGAAGGATTTGAATATGTAGGCCCAAGCCTCGACCTCAACCTCAACTTGCATATGGGTTCAAGGCCAATATGTATGGATATTAGTATGAGTAAAATCCCAAATGGAACATATCACTCAAGCATTATCACTCTGGGTATTCTAATTATAAATATGGATGAGAGAGTAAATCAAGTTACGGGGGGAAGCCTAACTGTGGTCAATAAGGCCAAGTTATCCATCAACTTGAAGTAGTCAATGGGAAACCCAAGCATGTATTGTAAACCTACACTACCACCATTTATGTCGATCATGTTTTCATGCTGGGAGAAATTGCTATTATGTACACTCTCTTACCAGTCAAGAGTAAGACTAGCCAATTGGGTGATCTAGAAATTGAATTACAATGGTCAAACAAGTGATTGCGGGATAAGTATGCACATTTTTCCCTATACTTGTAATCAAATTGTTGAGAGGTCCCAACGGATGGAAAAAGGGCCTTTCATATTGTAGTTTTTGCCATTAAAAAATACCCCTTGCAAAAGAGTCTTGCATCCAATTGTTGCAATGTGAATGTGTCTTTTTCTTAGTAATCATGAGTAGCAAGAGAAAGATCCTCCAAGGCTTCAAAGTCCCCATGTGAACATTCAACTGGTAGTTCCATATGCAAGAGAGAGCTCAAGTATGAGGAGCCCAAGCTTGAAGAGCATGCCTGGTCCTATAAAAATATATATTTCCTCCAAGGCTTCAAAGTCCCCATATGAACATTCAATTGGTAGTTCCATATGCAAGAAAGAGCCCAATTCCATATGCAAGAAAGAGCCCAAGTCTGAGGAGCCCAAGCTTGAAGAGACAACCCATTCATCTATTGCGGATCGAAGAAAATGGCTGAGATAATTACAACCAACAATATGTTTATTCTACTTTAGGTCAGGTTTTATATTAGCATAAAGTTTTCAAAAGTCTTATTAGCTTAGTTTAGGTTGTTTGCTTTTTTTTAATGTGAGAATAACAAGGGTAGGCACAAACTTTTTTTCCTCTAGCCTTTCCTCTCATCTAACTCAAATTCATAAGCTTAGCAATATGTTTATTCTACTTTAGGTCAGGTTTTATATTAGCATAA
This sequence comes from Pinus taeda, assembly GCA_000404065.3. NCBI lineage: Eukaryota > Viridiplantae > Streptophyta > Pinopsida > Pinales > Pinaceae > Pinus > Pinus taeda. The sequence goes on along the minus strand of APFE030443505.1, from coordinate 51,045 downwards.
AGTTTTCAAAAGTCTTATTAGCTTAGTTTAGGTTGTTTGCTTTTTATTTAATGTGAGAATAACAAGGGTAGGCACAAACTTTTTTTCCTCTAGCCTTTCCTCTCATCTAACTCAAATTCATAAGCTCATATTGCCCAAGAAAACAACACATCAAGCTCTAACAACAATCATAATATTAGGAGATGAATCGGTTGTCCTCTTGTCCCATGTTATTGCCTTACGGCGTTTCCTTTGCAACATGTGGTGCAATTGCTAGTTTATTTCTATGATCAAAAGGAAGGAGACAAGTGTTCCTACATCAATATAATTTTGCTAACTTACAAGTCAAGAAGGGTGCAATTGCTAGTTTATTTCTATGATCAAAAGGAAGGAGACAAGTGTTACTACATCAATATAATTTTGCTAACTTACAAGTCAAGAAGGTTGGAAATATGGTAAAGGTTTTGGAAATGAGAAAGGATGTGAACAAGAGTCCACAGTCCAAGAGAAATTGTTTTTCATCCTCAACCCTCTTAGTATAGCAAATGTGATAGTCTCTTTAATATTGCTATTCAATTAATCTTTGTGTAATGATTATTAGTTTTAAAGTTCAATAGCTAAATAATCTTACTATGTTAATTCAAAAAGACATTTTATTGCATAGAGAGATACATTCTACACAACAGTATAGGGAGATGTTAATTCCTTTTGTGGTCAACATATAGTTGACACATGTCCCTTCTAAAATTTAAAATTTAAAATAAAAATAAGTATTCACTACATAAAAAACAATATTGGTTAATTTTAGTTTGAAGTCTTATAAAATATCAATAATCTATATGTGTCTCGTTTAAAATAAAAATAAAATATTCACTAAATAAAAATAGATATGTAAAAAAACTAGTTAATTTTAATAAGCTTCCTAAAACAGATGTTAATTCCTTTTGTGGTCAACATATAGTTGACACATGTCCCTTCTAAAATTTAAAATTTAAAATAAAAATAAGTATTCACTACATAAAAAACAATATTGGTTAATTTTAGTTTGAAGTCTTATAAAATATCAATAATCTAATTCCTTTTGTGGTCAACATATAGTTGACACATGTCCCTTCTAAAATTTAAAATTTAAAATAAAAATAAGTATTCACTACATAAAAAACAATATTGGTTAATTTTAGTTTGAAGTCTTATAAAATATCAATAATCTATATGTGTCTCGTTTAAAATAAAAATAAAATATTCACTAAATAAAAATAGATATGTAAAAAAACTAGTTAATTTTAATAAGCTTCCTAAAACATATACTCACGTACACATAAAACATTAATAATTGTTGAGAAGCCCTCTCTAGCCAATATGGTAGAGATGTCTAGCCAATATGGTAGAGATGTTTGCATGTAAGAAATGTTGTAATGTAATGTCCTCTTTAACATTTTGATTTAGTCAAATACATAAAAATAAAAATAAAATTAAATACATGATTATATTTATAATTGTAATTATAATTAATAATTAAATCAACTTAGATCCATCAACTCGGGATCTAGCAAGCTTTGAAAGGGATCAAATCTTTTGAGATGCAAGCGTCAAAAGTATTTTACATTGAAAAGAGATTTAATTTAATTTCTCTTTGCCAGGTAAATATGAAGTTAGGTTGGTTTTAGTTTCACTACATTAATTAGGTCCATTCATTATTGAAATTACAATTCAGAAGGAAGAAAATGTTACTTTTATAACTAATAAAAATTGGCGTATGCTATTAAAAAATAATAAAAATAATATTTCATTTTTATAAATAAAATATCAGCTATTCATATTTTTATAAACAATTTTAACTACTTTTTTAATAAAGAGAAAATTATTAAATATCTACCGCATATATAAATAAATATTATTATATTATATTATAAACAATTTTAATACTTTTTAATAAAAGAGGGACGTAAGGTAAAATTCCATATGTGATATTCAAAATGTTAATAAAAAAGCATTTTAATAAAAGAAATATTTATAATGCTTCTAATCAATCATATATATAAAAAAAAAAAAACAATTTTAATTACATTTTAATAAAAGAGAGATGTGGCGTAAAATTTCATATGTGATATTTTCAAAAAAATATTAATAACAAAAACATTTTAAATAAGGTAATGTAAATTATAAATGAAATATTTTAATGTTTGTTTGAGTAAATCAATTATGTATATATTATATAAAGAAATTGAAAAAACAAATTTTATAGTTAAAACATTTGGCATAGCTAAGGTATTCTAAGTTTTGGCTTTTTTAGGTATTTAATTGACAAATTTTATTATAAATTTAGCAAAAAAAATGTTGTGTTATTTAAAAGGTTGTCTAAAATAAAAGAGATGTGTCTTTCCATACTCACCATAAAATTGATACAAAGTAAAGTAGGCCCCTCTCTCTATATATATCTATATATAAAACCATCTTACACTAAAATTTATTAAAAGTGGAAAGGATTAAACTTCGTAAAATACAACATTTTATTAAATTTTATATTTTGAAAAAAATACATTTAAAAAATTTAATATCACAACACAAACCTAAAATTAAAATAAATCTAAAATTAAAGTAAATTAAACTGATATTTAAAAATTTATTTATATCTAAATATAAATTAAAATAATTAATATATGTGTGTGGATTATACCAAAATGTAAAATAGAAAGAGTCATCTCATTTCATATGTTACAAATACAGGCCGCTTTGTTACATTTGTCAAATATATGACAAGGTGTTGGAATTAATAACACTTGACAGAACTCTATGGAATGGGGAATGTTTTTCCTCTGCACATACATCTGTAAGCCATTGGACAGGATTCTGATCCTTCTGTCATCGAGCACTTGAAGCTCACTGCCACTCTCCTGCAAGGTGAACATGCACCGCAAGCATGCGAGCAGTCTGGCAAGCTGGACCCTGCAATTTGACGCATTTGTTGCCTCTGAATGTGTCCCTGCACAAAAAAAAAATAAAAATCACAGAAACAAGTTATTAAATGTTAAAGCACCTACTCTGTTATGATCGCCATGAATACTGTTATTGTCCATTCAAAAAATTGCCCACAAAGACTTAAGCGGCTAACATTGCAAAATCAGTGGATAGAATTGTATGTACCTCTTCATTGGCGTGGGGCTTTGCAGGCACAGAGCCCTTGAATATGGCGTCCTTTCTTACAGGCGTAGAGGCCTTAGATTTCTCGACATTGACGCTGAGCAAGTATGGTTTATCAATATCTGCACCATAGAGAGCACTAACGTATTGTTAGCTAGGGAAACAACACTTTGTTTCAAAAATAATTACACCAGCTGTGATGATAAATTTGGAATTATGATGAACTTATGATATTTATATCATAACAATGGGCTTACCATACTGTGACTGTACTGACTGTACTGGGGCATTCCGTCCTAATGCTGTAGGGAGCAGAACAGTGAAGGCAGCATATGCAAGCAGAGTCCAGTGAATTGAAGTATTCATGGTGGGGGGTACTGATCTAATCCTTTCCTCGAAGTCTGATTCCTGTGCTCTTAGTCCTTTGGCAGCTGGCTGTTTACAACCTCTGATTGGAAGCTGGAAAAACGATGAAGTAGATGTACGAGCTGAGATCTGCACGAAATTTGATGCAGAACTGTTCCTCAAATCAAAAATATATATTGGAGAACTATGATTGATGAAACAGGCGAGGTTAAGGTGTAGGTAAAGGTTAGCAGAGAATCATTCATGGAGTTCACATGTGTTCCCGTTTGGTGGATTAACGTCCAATTTGAAGAATCACATGCATCACCAATTTGTTGGAAATCTTCACAGGGTTCACCCTTTGTGGGCATTGAAACGCCATGAACTGCGTTCTCTGAGTCACGAAAGTTAGGAGCTTTTGTTACGAGTATCACGCAAGCGTTTCAGGACTCAGCTTTAAATTTTTAGACGTGACATGTATGGCATATGATGCCATGGTTTACAGAGCATTCAATGCTGCTTGAGCTGTGAAAATTTATGACGGAGTTAAAATTCCCGTTCTTTCACCTGCATTAATGCAGGTCACCATTCGTATTGTTGTCTGGACCGTTCAACTTGTATATTGCGTTGCCATTTTAGGGATGGAAATCAAAATTCATCCGGGGAAGTTTAGGAGACTATGCATGAAGTTACCCAGCTCTGTTGTGATTGTTTTGATGGCGTTCACCATGGTTTCTATGGCGAAGACCAGCTGTCATGGTATTTGTTTTCAATTTGAAAGAATACATTCAGCGTTTAACTAAGTAAATTTATGGTTCTATTGATGTTAGAGATAGGGATTACAGACCATTTAAAATATTGTTTATTGATGTTAGAGATAGGGATTACAGACGATTTAAAATATTGTTGAGTTTATGCAGATTCTTACATCAAAATTAATAACCATTTTTTTTACGATAATGATTATTAACATTTAAGGTTTATAGGAATTTAAAAAATAAAAAATTAATTAAATTTTTTTAACATATTTTTTTAGGTAGGAAGAGAAATGAGAGAAGTTTTTAGTTGTGATACTTTAAAAGCGTAACAGGGTTGTTATTTTGAAATTTAGAATGAATTTGACTATAAGTTGGGCACTCTAAGAGAAAATGTTTTTTATTTTTAGCCTTCTTAGTATTGCACATGTGACAAAATCTTGCTTTCCATTGTGTTTTGGGAGGAAACCCACACCCAATTTCACTGTAAAGTTCATGAGATTTAGTTCTTATTTTAGCAATATTAGTTTTCTTCATAGTGACAGATAAATAATTTTAGTTTTCAAGATTAGATTGATCATCTTTATATAATTATCTAGTTACCATTTGTTCTTTAAATTTTTATAGCTTCATAAATTTTCTTTAAAATTTAAATCTTAATAATTATTTCTTATTTTTATTCACAAAATAAATTTTCCTTAATCCCAACAATCTAACCAAATTATAAAATAAAACTATATTATATATCATTAAATATATGAAAATGGTAAATATATAAAATTTACAATTAATACAAAAATATTAAAATCTAATATTTTTGAAAAATATAAAAAAACAATTATTTTTCAATACCTATCATGGATTTTCACTAAATAAAATAAAATAGAGAAGATGATCGCCCATTTAAAAAAATTGAATTGATTAATATAAATGATAAATTTCATTTGACATAACTTCTCTTTTTCTGGTTTATTTATTTATGATATATAATTCTTTACCATTCTCCATTTTTAATTTATTATCACATATATACATATTTTTCTGTTTTATTATGGATTACAGTTATATTTCTTAGTTACTAATTTTTCCGTTTATATTTATATATTTATTTAAAATTAATATTTTTTTAGTTAAGTGATTTTTATTATTTTCTTTTATTTTTATTTTATGTTTTGGTAATTGCTAGGCCTATAGAATATTTGGACAGGAGATCCACTCAAAGTATCACTTCTTATTGGCTAAACTACCCAATTTGCTCCAAAAACATTTAGATAATTAACCCTGTGAAAAACAAAACCCTTAAAGTTAACAAATTTGATCCCTAAAGTGTCAAAAATCTAATTGAACTTGTAACTTTTCAATAGAAAAATACTTTGAAAAAACCCTCTCAACTATTTATTATTATTTCTATTTCATTTTGTAGTTAAAGGCATTTTTTTTGTAAGTTGGGGCGGGACTCTCCAATTTACATGTCCATTATGTACCCGGCTACGGGGAAGGGTAGCCCAAGATTTGAACCCAAGACTCATTTCCAGCCCAAGATTTGAACCCAAGACTCATTTCCACGACCCTTGCCGCTTAGACTACCCCATGTAGACGTAGTTAAAGGCATTTTAAACTAACACTCAACTATTTATTATTATTTATATTTCAATTTGTAGTTAAAAGCATTTTTAAATTTTGTTTGGAGGGCTGATTTTGGGAGAGAGAGTGAACTAGAAAAATTGATCTTTTCACTATGTTCCCAAAATCACCGTTTCATTTAGGTCATCAAAAATTTAAATTAAAACCTGGTTTTTATAGCAGGCCCTACATTTAAATTCTGAGACATTCTCAGGGTACACTAATGCTCCTCTTCCTTTTTCTTTGTATATGCCATCAAATGTTCATATTGAAATCTGAGTTTTCTATGATATGGTCTGAATTTATCTCCCTTGCAAGCAAAATCAGAATACTGGAAGATATTCTCAGACCATTCCGTTTCAATGGTTGCAGATTCGTCCAAAGCAACAGACAAAACGCGCAAATATGCTTCAAGCAAGTCCAGCTTGAATCGGGGGATGAAGGAGGTCCATTTCCTGGATACCACTAACCACATTACAGTAGTGAGTAGCATAGATGAATATCATTTCAGACTTATGAAACACACAAAGGCACTGAAATTTTTTAATCTGTTTAACAGATCTTACAGGGGCAGGAGCATCAAACCCAAAACCAGATCAAGACAGCGAGCTCGAGTAATATTCTTCTTCTGAAGGTTGCTGGATCGGAATTACCGGACTGTTCTTGGGCATGCGGGGATTGCATTCCTTGTACAAGGGCTACATTGAATGTGATCAAATTTTCTAATACTCAGGTCCCTCTAAATTCTAACTCAAACCATGGGAATTCTGAGCACACAATAGGTTACGTTGCTCGCAGATGTGTTTGTAAGGGGAAAATTTTTCCTGTTCCTTAAATTTTACAAACTAAATGTATCAGTTAATTCTGCTAGATTGTTTTTTTGTCTTGAAAATCATGGAAATTTAAGAAATTTAGGTAGTATTTTGATAAATCGATATGATTTTTGTAAATTCAAGTTATAGTTGTCAAACTTCAAGATTTTGTGTGTCTCACAAATTTTTGACGGTGCTGAATCCAATTCCACTATAAAATAAACATGAAACATGACTACTAAAATTTTTCAAATTCCTACCACTTTACCGTCTAGACAATTCCTTTAGCAAAATGATTTTTTTTTTTTTTTTCAATTTGGAATCATGAGTATAACTGTGGAAAATATGTTGTGTTCTGAATATGTCGTAGAAACTGTTTAATATGCTTGAATAAACAGCCACAACAGCGATTCAAACTCATTATTTAATCATTTTGTTTCGCCAGAGCCCTGCAAATGTACATACCAAACTTACATATGATTGTCGGTTTTTAAAAGGCCATTTTAAAACTATCTTTCTCATTTAAATTAATTCCAAATTTATTTTTATCTCTCACTCAATTATTATGATAAGTTATCTTCGATTTATCAATAATTTTATACTTGGTTTTATTGATAGACCATTTATTTTAAAAAATAAAAAGAATAAAAGATAAAATAGATGAATAGATCTTATTTCATTTAAAAATTAAATTAAAAAATAATGATTTCAAGTTATTTGTGAATTTAGTTGGTTTAAAAATCTATAATATCCATTGTGTATATAGTTTTGGTTGAAAATTTATAATATCTATTGTTTTTATATATAGTTTAGGTACTTTTGAACGTGAGTTGAATAGTATTTTCACATATAAAAAAATATTTAAAAAATTATAATTTAACTTTGCAATAGGTTTTTTATAATAAAAATTATTTATAAATTTGAAAAAAAATAATTAAAATTTAAAAAATAATTATTATTATATGTGATTGAGTAAAAAACAATATTTTAATTTAATATTTATAAAATTAATAGAGTAGAGATTTGATATTTATTTTAATGAATTTTAAAAAAATATTTTAGATTTTATTCATTAAGCATAGTAGCTTTCTCTTAAATGCTCAATAAAACAAAATAACCTTAATTATCTTTATCATAATTAATTTAAATTTAATAATTAAACTTCTTGGTAATTTATAATGTTTAGACAAAGATCATGTGAAAACATACACACTTATTAAAATTAATAAAAGATGAAACAGGAACCATTTAATTTAATTTGAGAATGAAAAATTAAAGCCCAAAAATAATGATTCTGAGTGATTCAAATCTCAAATTCCAACATCAACATCTAAATTCAAACGCGAACATTTTAATAGAAGTTCCACTTGCTTTTTAGAGAGATTTTTTTGAAGAAACCAAACATTCCATTGAACAGTAAATTTCTAGTCTATATAAATCTCTCAATTTTATCGAGACTCAATTACTTTAATCATCAATTAAACTACTTTTAAATATTAATTAAAAAAATTAATTACATTTAATAATTATAATATATTTTAATTTAATATCCACTTATATATATTGAAGTATAACCATTTTTTTAGTTCTCCACTCTATTATAAAATATTTTAACATTAAAAATTTATATAAATATAATACCCTTCCTATTTTAAATTATTAATTTATAAAAAATAACACACAATTCATTCCAGTAATGTTTCTCATCTTACACTTCATTCCAGTGAATGTCGGTCAACTTTTCCTACGCTAATTACCACAATTTCCTTAAATTTAGAGAAACAGAAAGATGATAATCGTGATCCAATACATGAGTCGTTTATGCGGAGTGTTAGTATTTGATACTCTTATGGAAAACATCAAACTGCATGTTAGAAGACGGTACTTTTATAACACTGTTTTCCCTTAATGATAGCCAGTGTGCTTCAAAATTCGATGAAACTGAGAAATTGGGGGTTGCCCAAGATCCCAATTGAACCTGGGCCTGTGGTTATGGCCCACAAGCCTAAACGGAAGGGTTTAAACTGAAATCCCTTTCTCTCATAGGCGTGCACATTCATTAAAATCGACCATCCCCACTCTGGTGTAGAATTTCACAGCGAACCCGCGAGGATCTCGGAGGGTTTCAGGACTCCCACGCTCATGGATAACAGTTGAGACGCACGATCAGGGGGTTCTGTACGCCGGCTGCCCGAAGGAAATCGGCGCAAGTAAGATGAGAATGTCATGGGTCATCTCAAAAAAAACCTTCACGCTAGCTCCTCTACGTCTTCAACTCTCTCCGCCACCCGTTCCATATCGTACTGTGCAATCTTCTCCACCAGGTAATAATCCTCCAAAAGGATAGGACCTCTTGAGCCGCTGGTCAATGAGGAATTGTTATTCCACAGGAGAATTGCACGCGCTTGAGGGCCGGTTCTTGTAAGGATACATTTCTGCTGAGAAAAAAAACAGAAGCTTTACGCTAATACGCAGAGCCCGTACAAGGATCGATCCCTCTTTAGTAACAGTTATGATCATAATCTTCAAGAAACGCAGGAATATAGCTTTTATTTATAGTATTCCCAAAGACCTGATCGTCAAACGCATTTATATATCTACACAGGCGTACAATCACATAAACAGATAAAAAGTAATTTAGATCGCCATCGATCCACGGGTGGTCGATAGTCGATCAGTAAGATAGTCGATCAGTAAGCTTACGACGCAGAATTAAATTAACACACACCGGCATACACAACAATAGAACTTATTTTATATATTAGACAGAACAATTATATATTAAGAGCTTTCAGCCTTAACTACATATTATAACTCACAAAATTCTTCACAAACAGATATCTCTACACCCCTATAGTATTACAATTATATAAGAATTTTAGGAAGGATTAATCTTATTCTCTTTTATTTCCTCCACAAAAGCTTCATGCATGCACGCTTTAAATCTGATTTATCTTTTTTAAATCTATTTTTCTGCTTTAAATCACGCTTTTCTTTTGTTTTGATTCTTTAAGTTGCTTGGTTTGTTGCTGGTTGCTCCAGCATCAAAATTTTCTCATCATTGCCCATTATATTTTGTAAATGTGAGAGTAGTGTTATATTATTTGTGTTTATAAGTGGAGAAATTTATTATAATTTAGTTGTTGAATTTAAGTTTTTTTGATCTATATCAAATTTTTTGAGAAGATTTTTTAGCATAAATCACATTCGAATGTATTTGTTGATGGTTTCGAACCAACGAGTGTGGTTCATGTCAGGATAAGTTGAAGAATCAGATCTAGGTTACATGTTAAATAGACAGAGCAGAACATCCAACGGCTATATTTGACCAGGCAAAAGATATATTGCACTGGTTAGCTAGACTGGCTAACAGCGATATTTGACTAGGAAATGGCTAACAGGACTGGACCAAGGGATAGGGACAGGAGAACATAATTCAGTTGTAAGTTGAAGAATCAGATCCACGTTGCATGTTAAATAGACAGAGCAGAATATCCAACGACTATATTTGACCAGGCAACGAATATATTGAACTGGTCAGCTAGACTGGCTAACAGCTATATTTCACTGAGAAATGGCTAACCGGACTAAACCAAGGGATAGGGATAGGAGAACATAATTAAGTTGTCAAACTAGCAGTGAGGATAGTCATCTCTAATTGTAATCAAGGAAAATCGTACCACTTGAAATATCTCACTAATGGTTCATAAAGAGGAGGCTTTCACTCATATAAGATACCCCTTAATTTCCTTAAGCTAGGAAAAAGAGCTCTAAGCAAAACATAATTTTTTTAAAGCATACTCCATGATATTAGAATATTATAAAAAGTAATATTTATATATAATTATTTTAAATTTATATTATAATTAATTGATTGAATTTAGTTGGAATGATTAAGAAAAGTGTTGTTTTTTTATTATAAAATAAGTTTAATTTTTAAATTTAATAGGTTAAATATATAATAACTACTTTAACTTTTCATTTAACATTATTAAATTTTACGATAAATAATTTTTGTATTGATTTTTAATATATATATATATATAATTTTTAAATTAAATTATAAAATTAATGTTAGCTATGTCATGATATCTATCTCAACTCTGATTTAGCTACGAAATTCTGAACTTCTCATATTATATATATAGTATTATTAAATGAATAATAAAATTATGTAAATTATTATTCAATATTTATATAGATAGTATTATTAAATTGAATAATAAAAATTATGATAAAATTATTAATTTTTAAATTTTATAATCAAATTGTAATTTACTTTATATAATTTTGAAAACTAAGTATTTAACACGATTTTTATAAAAGAAAAATCTTAAAAATCTTTTCCAATTTTATCATTTTAAGTTTGAGATAAATTCTTCTTCCTATGTAATCTTTCAAAGAAATTTACCTCAATATACTTCAATTTGATTGTCCTCCATTTCCCCACCGCGTATAATTGATTGTACAACCCAATACAACCCCTCCCCGTATAATTAATTGTACAACCCAATACAAATAAAAAGCAAGTGGATGAAAAATAAAAAAGTAGAGAATATGCAATTTTGCTAAATCTAGAAACAATTGTTATTATTATATTGTGTGTACATGAATATGTAATATTTTTTGATTTTTTTTATTGAAGTTATCAATATTTTTTAAATAGTATTGTATTATTATTTTCAATTTTCAAAGTTATTCTTTATGGTTTAAAATAAAATATTTTAGTAATAAAGAATGATTTTATTAGGTCTTTATTATATTAGTGTAGTTTTTATTGTTATTGTTAGTGTAATTTTTTATTGTTATTGTTGTAATTATGTATTTCTATATTGTTATTATTATGCTCCATAGAAACTTATTATTGTTATTGTTGTGCCGTTACATTATTATTGTTATGCAGGTTTTAATTATATTGGAAGCCCTTACACTCTTATATATTCCAATGAGGTCTTATCATTTGTATTGTAATTGTTCATTTATGTAATATAAAGGAGGTTTCCCCCTTAAAGAGGATAATTTTTAAGTTGTTGATCTATCTTTTTGTGAGTTGGTTGCATAACATTTGGTATTAGAGCTTTGGATTCTAGGGTTTCTCTTTTTCAAACAGACCATCTTGGAATTTTCACTATAACATTTTTTCTACGAAGCTTCTTAAGCTGAAATTGCGACCACGTCAAGCTGAAATCTTGTTGAACGTTGTGTACAAATTTCAGATCTTGGTTCGATGTATTTTTGGAGATATAATCTGAAGAAGTTAGGGTTTTTGCAGACTCTAGAATTCAATCTCAAACATGACACCTAGGGAAAATCGTCATAACTTTCTCTCTGAGCATCGGATTTGAATTTCATAAAAAGTAACTGAAAGTGCACTGAATGTAGCTTATCATATATCATTTTCAGAGTTGAAAATTGAAACAGTGACACATTGAATTCTATACAAGTTCACTCTACTTAATCAGTCTATAATCAAGTCATCGTGGGAGATTGGGCATAACCCCCACTTGAAGACTCTAATCTCAGTATGACTTATGGGGTTGGAAAGAAGACTCAGAGGGCTACCACAGGACAAAATTTCAGACCTTGAAGATTTGAAATTACAAAGCTACAATAAATTCAATATCGAGCTTCTACAAAACAAGAAAAATGTGTGTATTATTTTAAAATTTGCATAAGTTTTGTTTGAAAAATTAGTTTGAAGTGATTCAAGGGGCATAGTGAAGCATAAATATCATTGTTTGGTTCTAAAATAACTCGAAGCAAAAAAATGGAAACACCTAGTAAGCAACCAGAAAGATCTACTATGACACATGAAGAAGAGGAAGAAATGCCACATGATGTATCAAAATTACAAGACCAAGTGCAACAAATTTCACTCTCACAAAGAGTAACCAAAAATGAAATGGAAGCTAAGATGGATGGTTTGAAGAATGGTTTTAAATCAGACATGGAAGGTTTGAAGGATGGATTAAAAGCAGACATAGAAGGTTTGAAGGATGGATTAAAAGCATACATGGAAGCTAAGATGGAAGGTTTGAAGGAAGGTTTGACAAAGTTTCTACAAGAAATGATTCCTTATGACGAAAAGGTATTTGGTGAAACTCATTATGAGAACAAAAGGAATGTTAATCGTGATGTCAAAGACCCTACCTTTAGATTGAAGAGCCACCATATTCCAAAGATTGATCTGAGGAAGTTTGATGACAAGGATCTGGTAACATGGATACTATAGATGGAGCAATATTTTGATCTCCATAATGTGCAAGACGCACAAGGTACGTATTGCATCTTTATATGTAGAACCCAATTAGTTTGCATGGTATTGATGGCTTTTTTCTCGTAAACCACGTGTTACTTGGTCAAATTTTATGGAGGAAATGATAGCACATTATGAGGATACAAAGTGAAAAACCTTCTTTAGCCAATTGATAAATCTTAAACAAAAGATTGTTTTGGAATTTTACACCTCCCCATTAAGAGGGCACTTAGGATTTTTAAAAACTTTTTGGGATGACCTTAAATTTGGTATTCAAAAGTTTGTGGCAGAATGTTTGGTTTTCCAACAAAATAAAGTTGAGGCAATTAAGGCCCCAGGTATATTACATCATTTAGTCATTCCAAGTTAGCATTGGCAGGAGGTATCAATGGATTTTATCACAGGTTTACCAAAGTCTGAAGGAAAGAGTGTCATCATGGTGGTAGTTGATAGACTTACCTAGTATGCACACTTTTGTGCATTATCTCATCCTTTTAAAGTCAGTACAGCTGCTACTACATTTATGGAAACAATTCAAAAGCTACATGGAAACCCAAATATTATCATAAGCTACTGAGATCCCATTTTCACTGGAAATGTTTGGACGAAACTATTTTCTTGTCTTGGTACTCAATTAGCTCATAGCTCATCTTATCATCCTCAATTTAACGGGCAAACTGAAATAGTGAACAAATGTTTGGAAGGATATGTTTTTTTGTTTGTATATGATAAATAAACACAATGGGTCAAATGGTTACCTCTAGCTGAATGGTGGTATAACACTAACACCATGGAGGCTTTACCCAATCAATCTCTAACATAGCATGTACATTCATGGCATACTAAACAATACCCTTAATTTGATTCCATATTGGAAAATACCTCTAAAAATCACATTATCTAACCCCCTAACAATACGAACCCAATACACTTTCCCAATTTAAAAGATCCCCACTTTCACTAGATATTGTAAGTTTCCATTTTTTCATTAAAATTTTTTATATCCCTTTATATTTTTTCATTAACTTTGAGCTTCATTCTTTATATCTACCAATATTAAAACACTTTACCCCCTATTATATGCTCAATATATTGTGTCATTTTTTCCTCAATATCCTCAATATGAACCCACATGGTATGGTATTTCTCCCCCAGTGAAGCCCCTATGTATAACACTTCCTTGCATACTACAAAAAAAAAATGACCCCATTTATCGCACTTTATGGATATCATCCACCATCCATCACACCATATTTAAGAGAAAATTCTAAGGTTCAAGTAGTGGAAAATCACATCGAGTATCAACAACAAGTTATCCAACTCTTAAAGGATAACCTCACTCTAGCACAGAATCGAATGAAATAACAAGAAAATCAACATCACAGTTAAAGAAGTTTTGATGTAGGCGACTAGGTATTTTTATGGCTACAACCATACAAACAATTGTCCCTCAAACAAGCTAAGAAGGATAATAGATTATCACCCAAGTACTATGGTCTCTACAAGATGTTGCAAAAAATTGGTTCAATTGGATTTGATTGCATCATTCCGAGTACACCCATTTTCCCATTTTTCATGCTTAAAGAAGGTTATCGGTGACAAGCTCTCAGTTCAAACAGTGTTGCGAAAACTTGATGAAGAAGGGAAAATCATATTTGAACTTGAATCAATCACGGAAACAAGAACCTAACAGTTACAGAATCGATTAATTTTAGAGTAACTCATTAAGCGGAAGAACTTACCCATTGAGGATTCCACATGGGAGGATGAGAATTTTATATAGAAGCATCTGGAGCTACTCAAGCGTTGAGGACAACACTTTTTTGAAGGAGAGGGACATGTTAGGTCCCTATAATACTAGTGTATCCCCCTTATTGTTATTGTTGTGTAGTCCCCTATTGTTATTGTTATGCCTATGTATCCCGCTTATTGTTATTGTTGTGTAGTCCCTTATTGTTATTTTAATGCCTATGTAACCCCCATATTGTTATTGTTGTGCTCCATAGAAGCCCACTATTGTTATTGTTGTGCCCTTACATTATTATTGTTATGTAGGATCTAATTATATTAAAACACATTTACACTCCTATATATACCAAGAAGGTCTTATCATTTGTATCATCCAAAAATTGTTTATTTATGTAATGTAAAGGAGGTTTCTCCCTCGAAGAGGATAATTTTAAGTCGTTGATCTCTCTTTTTGTTAGTTGGTTGCATAACATATTTTATATATAATATTTTATAATTTACTAAATAAATATACATATTACAACTGCATTTAGATAGCACATGGAAAGCTATTTAAACTTGAATAGTGTATAACATACATTTTGATAAACTATAGCAATAAATAATCCTTTCTTTGTACCAATTGAGGAAAGGCCAATAGTTCTCTATTTCTTATGACATCTCAAACTAGCCTATGAAATTCTCAGGAATTAATAGCTACCATTAAGTAAATTAGACATCTCAAACTAGCCTATGAAATGCTTGGGAGGTAATAGCTACCATCAAGCATAAAAAGAATATGACACTCCAAGTGTCCTTGATTCAAAATAATCATGGAAAGTATTTCTAATTGTCAACACCTAAAACATTTCACAACTTGATACAATGACATCAAGATTTGAAGCAATATAAAGACTCATTCCAAGCTTAGCATTGAAACGTAATTCATGATAATTATTTTATGAAAAATAGGTAAAAGGAAGATAAAAACTAATAACTTATTAATAGTAATAATAATGTGAAGTAATGATAAGAAAGTAGTATTGATTAAAATTTGTATTTTTTATTTTTTTTAATTTTTTTTATTTTTTTATTTATTTATTTATTTTTTTTAACTAGATGGATTAAACTAACCAGTGACAATCAATAATATTTCATTACTTATTTGAACTTCATGAACTGAACTATATATATCAATACAAAGACCCATTATATCATCATTAAGTTCCTCCATTAATCTTTTTCTTTTCTTTTCTTTTCTTTTCTTTCTTTTTTCTTTTTTTTTTTTTTCTTCTTTTTTTTTTTTTTTTTTTTTTTTTTTTTTTTTTTTTTTTTTTTTTTTTTTTACAGTGGAATAGGCAATAGGGGCAACCTCGCGACTCACGTTACATGGGGTTGATTTTGACCACTACCTCTATAGCCACTAGGAGCTACGCCCGTCCCTCTATACAGCTCCAGGGTAAGTCTGGGGGATTTGAACTCGTGACCTTCAGTACAAAGCTCGCCTTTCTAATGAACTTCACCGCATTATGATTACCAACTCGCCTACCCCTGTGAGGTTCATTATGTGATCCACCTATCATTCATGTAACTTATTTCCTTTTGAATTTTAGAAAGAGAGCTACATGATGTGATGATGCCTTAGAGTTTGTTTATAAGTTCTTAAGTATTGGTATTGAATGAATTCAAAATGAAAAACAGTTAGGAAAAGACTAGTGCTAATAAGTAAAAATCTTTTATCCCTCTCAATCTAACCTATTAGTTAAGTGCATGCACATAAAGAAATTTCTCACCTCTTACTAAATTTTCTTATCAATAGAAGAAATCCCCCGAAGGGAAACTCAATGGGTAATCTTCAGGATAATGAGGTGTTATGTACCTTGAAATTCGAGGATTAAATCCCCCTGTTTACATGTGTCTGTGGAATGGATCTGTCATGCAAGTAAAATTTATAAATAGGAGAAGGAATTGAGAAGAAGAAAGTGATTAAGGAAAAATATTAGACAATCATTAGAGTGATGAAATAACACACTCAAGACAAAGACTTATGTGGAGTTTCAACTAACTAATCAACAATGATGTGTAATGTTATAACAATTTTTTAAATAACATTGTTACACTTCAAGTGGAAGGAAATATGCACCAACCATGTGATATGCTCATGCTTGTAACATCAACAATCATGCATGAGGGAGCGCTCGATCAAGCTCCTTGGCACTAAAAAATCAACTCTATCGAGCATTAAAACTAACTCTCGATCAAGCACCTATGTAACCCTGGGTTAGGAGCTCTATCAAGCTTTAAAGGTCGATTGAGCCCTAATGCTCCATCGAGCCATAAAGCTGGAAATTTTAAAAAAATGTAGATATAAATAATGACATGCAAACTTTAAAATTGTAAGTATTTGATAGTTAAAAAAAAAAAACAAACAAAATTTAAATACTAATTACATTTGAATAATTAACAATGGTGTGTATTAATTTCTCATTGCATTTCTAGGGTTTTTATGAATAAATTTTGAAAAGGATTTCATCCCACTTGTAATTGAAATTGTAATATTCTTATATTTATAAGTTGGTAACTTATAAATTAGTTTTTAATATGATTTAATTGTCAAATGTTATAATTTAAAATAATTTAACTATAAATATAATTTAAATAATAAATTAAACATAAGAAAATTGATCAATTGACTTAAAAATATTATAGTTTTCCATATGAATAAATGTAACTCAAAAATGTGAGTACATTGTTGGAAAATGTATATTTTATAAAATTCACCGCAGAGTAACAAACACTATTGCCTCAATCATAATCATATTTTAAAATCAATAATATATATATATATATATAAATTTACATTGACTGGAAAAAATAAATGAGTGCGAGTAATAATTAACGTAGTGTTAGTTGTAAGTTATAATTAATATGTTGTAATGAGATGCAATGGTATATCTCTCTCAAACTGTAAAATATGTTACACTCAATATTGTCCTCAGTTGGCACAATGGAAGTATATATATATATATATATATATATATTATATATATAATATATATATATAAATTTACTCCTAACTTAGGTTTGCAATATGTATCTTTAAATAATAAAAACATAAGGAAATCGTAAAAATTTAAAAACATTATAGTGACTCAATTTGAATTTAAGTATCTAGATTTAAATGTGCCTATGAATTATTTTACAATAATAGTATTATTAAAATTTTAGTTATTGTCTTCTTTAATTATATTTATTTGATTTATTTTTATTGCAAATTTCTACATAAAAAAAGTATACAAATGATTGAGTATACAAATATGTTATATTTAAAATCAAAATAATAAACAAATTATCATTACAAAGAATTTCAAATTGAAAAAGCAAAGTTAAATATATACATCTTGAGTGGGCCTAATGGTTAAGAGCATGTGTTTCTTTCTAAGAGGTCACAACTTCAAAACTAGAGGGGGGTAGAGTATGTATGCCTTCGTAGACATAACAGTCAAATTGCTATGCGGAGATGGGTCCCTTGTCCCACAAACAAGGGGATCACATACAACAATTTGGTGTCTGGCTTGGCTGTGACCTTAAAAATGGATAATAATAATAATAATATATATTATTATATTTATTTTCTTGGTAAAATAAAATAAAATTTGGATTTATAATCAAAGAAATTTAGAGTTTCCCCCGATCAAGATGCGGGACATTGTTAGAGGAGACAGGCTGGGATGTGATATGGGCTATACAAAGGTCATAACAACCGTCATTCCCCACATGCTCAAGGTAGGAGGCGTGGTGTCCTTTGATATGAATGCATGGATGGTGGGTTGGCAAGGTGGCGGAGGAAGGAATAAGGAAGGGTGGTGGAGAATGTTAAGGCATTCGACATGCAGGGTAAGAGAGAGAAGTTGTGGAGACGAGAGGCAACTCAGAGCTGGAGATGGGCGAAGGCAAACAAGGAACCTTGGTTGCAGACAAGAAATGATTTCCTTTTATGTAATTTGGTCTCGCTCCTGTATCAATTCCATGATCTGGTTGAGCTCCTGTATAAATTCCATGATCTGGTTGGGGTTTTGTTGGGGGGAAGGGAGGGGCAATAGGTTGTCTCAATGGGGAGTAGCTCTGTATGGGAGGAACTGGGGGAGGAAAGGGAGTGCTATGGCCTAGTTATGCTTTATGTTTTTATCTCATTCGAACCAGAATCTTGGTAGCATCATTAGCAATTGCGGGCTGAGAAGATAGGCGGGCCTATCTCTAGTTTCTCAAACCAAGGGAATAGGGAATAATGGGTTTTCCATTCATAGGGGGCTAGGTACTAAAGAGAGAGGCATGAAAGAGCAGAGGACAGGGGGTAGGGATTTCATCCATGGCAGTAGGATGCTGAGAAAACCTTGGGAAATTTGGCACCTGCATGGTATTGAAGGCAAAGCTAGGGGTCTTGGGTGGCATTTGGGATAGAGGGGCAAGCAAAGCCATGGTTGGTATCTATTGGCCGAGGGTGCTGAAAGCGGGTATAAATGCAAGTGTTGTGCTAGGCTCCGGACAGGCCTGAGGGCTTGGTTCCAGATGTAGCGAGATGACTGCAATTGAACCATAGAAAGGGGGAGGGGTACTATGAGGAGCCTCGGGAGACAAGTCAGAAACCCAATTCCCTTAGCCACCTGTGGGATTTGGGCTACCTTAAATCTCAGGTGGTGAAGTATGGAAGAGAGGAATTGTATGAATAACAAAGATGGGATGATGCGTAAGGTTTGACGGACCTAACTTCGTTTGACTATCCACAGGGAGTCACTGCACAGATTATGGCTTGAGCAGTGAGAGGACATGGTCAAGGTAGGAGAGGCCCGACCCACCAGGTAGACAAGGGGTCAACCATGTCGAAAGCTTGCAAGGTTCATAAGCCTGTCGAGCACCTCATAGCAGAGGCAGCAACAACACATCGACATGAGATGGACGTGGGAATTTGGAAGTTGATTAAAGAATAGGAAGCAGAGATTAAGCAGGAAAGTGAACCAGGGGAAGAGATCAACAATTTGAGGATGTTGGTCCTAGATCCAGGGAATACCCGTGGTAGAATTACTCAGTTTAAATGCACCCTTTATTTGTATTTCTTAATGAAAAGTCTTCTTGGAAAAGCGATGGAACGGATCTCTATGGGGATGGCAGTAACAGTGTAGGGCCTACCAAGATATAAAAAGACATGGAAAAATTCCTCTTTCAGTTACATAAACAAGACATCAAGATGATTCAAATCGACCACCACATCCCTTGCATCTTGGAGTTGTATGGAATTCCAGGGGTAACTGCTAAAGATCCTGCTCATGTAGCCTCTGTCTCCGATGACAAGAAAGAGCGGAAAGACTAGATTCCTCATGCTTAGTTTTTGTTTATGTGGTTAGCTTTTAATTTTCTTGTTGCATATGCTAGTTTTTACAGTTATGTAGTATCTAGACAAGAGATTGAGACTTATCTAGCTTGGCTAGAAATATTGAAGAAATTTTGTTTTTGGATGGCGTATAACGTTGACTAGTGGCCAACACACTTGGATTCCCCTCAGGACAAGTTGAGGCCACCCGGTGAATCTGTGTGGTGTAAATTTGCTTAATATATAATAGAAAATGGATGGACCTGCCAAGCTTAACAAAAAAATAAAAAAAATTAGACTTTGGAATATATTTGAATATTTATAAAAGTTATTTTTGTGGAATAAATAAATTTTATAATTGGCTTATATATAAGTCTTGAGAGGATTCGTTTTTCTTTTTTCTTTTTTTTTATAAGATAATTATGATATCTCGATCTAACTATAGGCTCAGTCAAACCTATAACTTTATTGAGCCTCTATTTAACCATGAAATCCTCAATTGAGCATTTTGAGTGCTCGATTGAGTTGTTGAGGTCCTAAAAAGTAGAGTTTTAGCTCCTCTTCTGCCAATTTCTCTGCCACATCATTTTGTATCGTAGCAGACACAGGGAAGAATTTGTTTTTGAGTGGCGAAGTTGATCATGTTGGATTAGGGAAGGAACTCTCTATTTAATGGCATATGAGTTTGACATTTTTGAATTCATATGATATTTTTTATCTAATATCTTTTATTTTTTTTTAACAATTTTAAAGAGGTTCAATAAAAAATCAATATCATAAAATATACAAATACCAGTATTCGCGTTTATGAGTCATCTTCAAAAAGGTACTCTTAGTTTTTCAATTTATTTAAATAGTTGAAAAAAATCTTACGTGAACATGTGTTTGCAAAATACAATTGAAATATTACTTCATCAACTTTGAAAAATAATAAAAAAATATAATTTTGCATACAAAATAAATTTTCGATATGAAAAACTTAGCTCTCTCCGTGTAGATCATTCTTGTATATATATATATTTTAAATTACACATTTTAGACTAAGTTATCCTACATGAACACACACATACCTCTTAACATGTGTGAAAGTTTGCAAGGAAAATTATTTAATTTAATGGAAAATTGACATATTATACGACACTAGATATTTTTGCCAAAAATATCATTAGGACAACAACATAATTATCCACAATTTGTCTTTTTACTCCAAATCAAAATTCATAGTGCTTATATGAATTTTTAGGGCTTCAATTTGATTAAAGAGGAAAAACTTGAAATTCCATCGCCACATTTGGCCCAAAAGTGTAACCCATCTTCATGCTTTCACCTAATAATATAAAGCAAGTAATCCAATCAAATTCTCTCTTTTTTTGTTTCGAATAGCCAGGGATAACATTAGTGGTCACTTCATTTTTTCATCTCTATGTAAGGCCAAGGGGAAAATGCTTCCTCTTTTCACATAGCTACAACTCTAGAAAGTGATTGATTTGATTAGTTGCACTTATAAGAGACTCTGTAGGAAACACACTTATGTATCTATTACAAGAAAAATCTATAGTTACAAAATAATGTACTAATTGGAAGTCAATTTTGAGTTCTAATGTTTGATAAATATGAGCCATTAAACAAAGAATGCATTATATCTTGATCCATTAAAACTATAGGGGAAATATATTTAACTATGGATGAAAGCATCTACATTTGTAGAGAAATGTATTAATTGGAAGCCAATTTTGAGTTATGATGTTTGAGAACTATGAACCATTAAACTTTGAATAACTTTTATCTTGATGCATTAAAACTATAGGAGAAGTATATTCCACTATGGATGAAAGAATCAACACCAATGTAAAACTTAGTTGGACATGGATGTCAAGGACCCTGACATAGAGGTGTTGATTGTAATAAAAATAGTGGTAGGTCACAACTACATTGTCAAAATTTTATAAGCTCAAGTAGGGTCCATGCATTACATATCATCATCGACAACAAAAGATGAAGACATATGGAATGAGTATTATTGTAATCAACATGATTTTCAAATATACAACCCAAACCATATGATTACACAACAAAGTTGAGGAATGAAACAACACAATGTTCACTTGATATGGCATGTCACATTCAAGACACAGTGCAGTTAAGGAGCTAGAACCGATCAATTGTCAATTCAAATTAGATATTTTCCAAACAATTTTATAAATTTGTAATAAGTATGTAAGTGTTTATTCTATTTTATCTTGTCTTATTGGCATGATTGGGAGGGGAATGTGACATCTCTTGTGGGTTAATTTCCCTTGTAAAACATTTTCCTTGTATTTATGTAATTATAAATTAAAATGGTTGAGAGAGAGACATATATTCCATTGCTTGATTTCTTGAGGAAGTAGGTTGTTTTAAATATCAATCATGGGTTGACTAAGTGGTTTTATTGAGATAATTGTGTATTAACTTAGCTGAAAAACAAGGATGTGCTCATGTACTCTTTGGGAAACAATTACAAGCAAAGAAAGGACAAAAATTTAATGAGTATGGTGTTAAATTTTCTTAGGGTTATATTGTTCTTTGCTTTGATAATTGCAATTCCTCATTAACGCATTACATTCACCCCATAACATCATAAAATTATTCAGATTTACATCATTATACAACAACATATGAAATTATATAGAAAGAACAATATCATCGTTATTAATGCAACAGAACATACAGGAACAATAGAAGAAAAGCATTTACACGTAGAGGCACCAGGATTGGTCGGAGACCAGGAAAAGACCCATTATGGGGAAAACCCTTTCAAATTCTTCTTCTTATTAGATTTTCCTCGAATGATTCAACTAAAGAGAGTACAATGATCCATATCTTCATTCATGCAAATATTCGTCAAAAGAAACTACAACATCCATGAAATGAACCCAACAATGCTTATACTCAAAATCCTGATTCTGAACCATGTAATGAGCTGTCACTGTCTGCAGTCAACTACCAAACACTGCGGTCACTGAGAAAAATTTTTGAACAACTAAAATTACATTATTAAGGTCTCAGTCACATGGAGGAGGAGTCATGCATGCGATTGGGAAGCTTTCAGTTTCTCTCTAGAGCCTACAAGTGAGCAACTGTAATGTTCAACTGAGATTCTAAAACCCTAAATGTCGGTTGTGTTAGCACCTAAATTCGCCTCAGGCTGAAAGAAGGCAAAATTTAGGGTAACCACAAACCACGCTCAGTCTGGTAGCTAGCCCTACCAGAACAGGAGAGGGCTCTCTCCAAGTCAAACTCAGTGAATAAGTAAATGAAATGGCCTAAGATGACTTACAAGGGACTATTTGTCTTAGGCTAGTAAGTAAAAATGAATATAAGGAGTGATTTTTGTGAATGATTGTGTTTCTGGGATGTTATGGGACCACTGGACCTCAATGAACAGAGAACTTAACATAAAGGCACAGATTATTTCGTGAGGCAAGGTAGGCCGAAAGCATAGAAATTTAGTTTTAAAATATGGCGGAATGGAAAGATTGATTAAGAAGGTGAAAAGGGCATGGGCAACATGAATCCTTTTCCAACAGAAGAATGAACACTGTACATGAAATTTTCCCACAGGTAGAGCAATAAAATTGAATTCTACCTAATCTCACTCAAAAAATTTCACCAGAAATGAATACGAAATGAAACTATGGAACATAACAAAGGAATGGAGAGATTGGTTAAGAAGGTGAAAAGGGAATGGGCAACATGAATCCTTTTCAATAGAAGAAAGAACACTGTATGTGAAATTTTCCCACAAGTAGAGAAATAAAATTGAATTCTACCTAATCTCACTCGAAAAATTTCACCAGAAATGGATACGAAATGAACTATAAAACATAACAAGATACATATGAAACAAAAGAGACACACTTGCTACACTCAAAACCGCATGAATCTCATGAAACAGAGCCACTGCCTTTCATTAATTCTCTGTAAAAAATATACAGTGCAGAAATAAAGTTTCTTTCCCACAGTCCCCCAGAAGTTACAAGCCAACCAACCCTTTGCAAATAACTTGCATACAATATATAGAATGTGTGAGGAAGAGATAGAACGCCCAGGGGTTGGGAAGTTACTCAAATCATTTTGAAATGGAGATGGAGAGCCAACCATCAGATACAGCTGCAGCACTCTCAACCATGACATTTGGCTGGGGTGACCCTTTACATTCCTTTGCCACTTGGATAGATGCCCATCTGCAGAGAAAACTCTTTAAATTCTGCCTTTGGTGCCAAAAAACTGAAGTGTAGATGACCGGGCCCACTTGGAGAAGTTGCGACCCGAAATCTCGCGAAACAGGAGCAAGTTAGCAGTTTTTTCCTCTGTGCGCCTCGCCAAATTCTCTGTGCGTCGCGCCACTTTGGAGCCTGTTTTGGGGCACTTGCAGGTGTCCAAAATGTACCCAAGTGGGCTTGTTGGAAAGCCTATCCTATCTACTTTCTAACCCCACTAGAATTTCTAAATTTGGTGCTCATTTTCCCCTCCAAATTTTCATTCTCCCAAGACTGCTTTTTGTGTGTCAAAAAAGTGGCAGAGAGGCCATTTTCGGATGTTTTTTGACCTTTAGGAGGCCCAGATCTTGTCAAAATTTCTTGCTCGGACACCAATAGTCATATTTTTCGATGCTGAATCCAAATATGCAATTCGTTCCTCGATTAGAGCCCTATAAGTTTAGCGTCGCGCCACTGGGAGGAATTTTCTGTTTTGTGCCCAAAAATTTTCCTGTGACCAAAATTCGCCCAAATTTTTTGAAATTTGGGCTGGAGGTTCCCTATGAAGTGCTATGCTATGCCAAGGAAGCCTCAGCCAAGATTCGAAGCCGATCTTGCTCCTTTGCCTCCTTTGCCTCTTTTGTCGCTTTGCTCAATTTTGCCTTTAGGCTCCTGATTCTTGCTTTGGAGCTCATGTTTCGGGCCTGGTAGTGATGAGTCATGCGGCTCAGCATGTCTTTCTCCCTATTAGATTTATCCAACCGCTGCTCCAACTGTAGATTGACCCGATCCAACCAAGACTCACGATCGTTATTGATCTCTTGCTCCAAGGTAGTGAGCTTGATCCCTCTCTGCTGGACAGCTTGTCGATTTTCATGAATGCTTTGCAGCTCCATGATCATCTGTTGGTCCTCAATCTGTTTGTTTCTCTGCTCCAGATACTTGATGACCCATCTGGCCCTCTCGAAATTGAGTATCAAGTCTTTGATTTCCATGTCCTGCTCCCGAATGGTCATCCTAAGTTTGGCATTATCTGCCTCTGTCTCTTCATCCAGAATGAGGATGACACCGGTCTCTTGTGCACCTAATGGCCCCTCCTCCTGCACTGGCTCCTTGCCCTTACCCTGCTCCTGTGGTGTTGATGTCAGAAGCGAGGCCCCTTCCACCCCGGGTGGAGATAACACTCGCTTTGCTGCTGCGAACAACGGTCTACTGCCCTTCTGGTATGTGATGTATACTGGCATGGTGGTAGTCTCATGGCGCTCAAACTGATGTGAAGGACCCCCCACCTCATGCTCTGCCTCTGATACCACCAGTGGAGCGCTGAAGAAATCATGGGAGATGAAGTCCTCCCAAGCAATACCCTGCAATCCTGACTGATGGCCCACCAAAATCCGAATGAGAGCAAAATGATAAACACTGTTTAGCTGCTGTCGAGGGGTCTTGTGCTGCATGATGTTTTTAATCTTCTCAATGTTGTTGCAAATGAAAAATGGGAGGCTCATCATCCGCACCCGGGTGAAGTGCATGAGCAACCTGATGTGATATGCATAAAGGCGTGAGAACCTCCCCTCGCAACTGAAATACTTCATGATCAATCTCATGAGTGGGGCATACTCATCTCTCAAAAATCTGAATGGAAAAACTCTGGTGAGTTGGCTCAAGCAGCGATTTTTGATGTAAGGCTCATAATGATGCCTCTCCACCTTCTTTTTCTTATGCCACTGCTCTCTAATGTTCGGTATTCCTGTTGCCACTGATATGGTTTCTAGTGTCAAGGTGAAAGTGACCCCAGCCAGGACGGATTGACCTCCCTATAGATGAAGTGAAAAAAGGTGGGCCAACTCATGATGGACTCTGACATTTGCCACCCTTTGACAAAATTCATAACATGCCAAGTGCTGGAAACAAGACATGGCAAGCGAGCATGTCTGCAGCTCAGTGAGGGTGTTTGGCTCATCTCTAAGATGTCTGCCACTCCGGTGATGTCTCCTATGGGTCCTCTCTCCTGAAGATGTGTCATTGTGGGTTCCCTCCTCATACTCTGATGCCATTACTGCTGCTGGTACCCTGAGTTTTATGCTGCCCTTTGAATCCAATGAAACTAATAGATGCTCTGAAAATCTGTCACCAAGGGGACAATAAAACAAGGAATGTTAGGAGGGGAATGATGAAAAGGGGAATAGGGGTTTAAAAGGAGAAATTTATCAGGGATTTGGGAGCATTTTTGGGTATGGTGTTGATGGGGTAGGGTTTGGATATTTTGAACCATAGGAATAAAGGGAACAAATGGATATGATTACAGTGGAGCTAGGGTGATTATTAGGGGAAACTGCTACAGGGTAATTAGCTGGTAGAGGTAGGGTAGGAGCATACTTTAGCAATAATGTCACTGTAGCAAAACCCTAGCTTCTTGACCTTCTTTGTATCATTCTTTGTTTTACTTTTAAAAAAATTTTGCATTTGATTCATGGTCATCATACCCACATTCCTCTTCAAGTTTAACTGCCAATGGTGAAGGTAGTTAGGCTACTTTTCCAACCTTGAGGGTTATTCACAAAAATTGTGGGCAATTTAATAAATTTTTGGGCTTATAAGTCTGTGCGTCGCGCGCTTTGCCTAGTGCACCGCGCGCCGGGTATGCGACGCGCCAGTGGCGATTTTGCACCATGACCAGGCTCCCAGTGCGCTGCGCGCCCTGAGTGCGCCACGCCACCTCGTGTGTGCGCCGCGCACTGTAAACTCGTCCAAATTTGCTTGAAAAATAGGGGATAGGGTTTTAGTGGCGGTTTTAGGGTGGTTTCCTTAGGAAACATGATGGAATGGAGGCGGGAACGATGAGGAGTGAGAGGACAAGGGGAGGGGAGCAGAACCTTGGTGTTTATCATCACATTTTGCAGCCCCATTTCTCGTTTTTCTTGATGATTTTTTCATGGTCGATCTTGCTTTTGGGGTACCATTTAAATATCTTATGCACACCAAATCATTGACAAATTTGAGAGAGGAGAGGTGTCAACAGGGCCTACCTCTTAATTTGCTAGCCTTCACCGAGATTTGGAACGATTTGCATTGTTTTTATGCCCCTCGTTGTGTGCATCACGCGCCAAGCCCAGTGTGCCGTGCGCTGGGTGTGCGTCGCGCCCTTAAGAAAGCTGAACGGTGGGCAAGCTGCGTGTGCGTCGCGCCCTTTGTGTGCGCCGCGCTCCTGGGTGTATGCATCGCGCCTACCAAACCAACTTTCACTCACTCACAATTTCACGATTTCGCTCTCCCACCTTTTGTAATGTCTCTCCAAGTCTTCAATGGCACAATGGCTTTGCTTTGGGCCACAACAAGTATATATAGGCTTGAGAGAAATTGGTTTGATTTTTTCTTCCTTGAAAACCCACTTTCAAATGTTTGTGTTTTGCACTTTTTTCATTGACTTTAAAACACCCTGATTTTCATTTTTCTTTGAAATTTTGGCTCTTATGATGGGATTTTCGGCATTTCTTTGTGGGGATTGTGTGACTGGGCATTTGGCCATAGAAACCATGACTGCATATGAAAAATCAACTTGTGCATTTTTGGAAAACTTTGTCATAAATGACCTTGTTTGACTTTTCTTCAAAACAGAGTTTTGAAGAAGAGTCGATGTCTCTTCACGTGATGATGAAGCTTTCTAGATCATAGTTGTATAAGGTCTCCCCCTGCCTGCATGGCTTGTTCTGGACATGTTTTTCAAAGACCAATTTGATGGTTTCCTAAACACAATCATAAAAAATGACTTTGTCCTGTAATATGACCAGACCTTGACTATCATGAATTTCAGTGATTATGGACCAAGACCTGAACCAGAAGGGGCCAGACATGAGGGAAAATGACTAGCATGACTTTCTCCATCAGATCATGGCATTTCCCTAGCGAAATGCAACTGGAAGAGTGGAGCGGGACACCTAATCATGAAATGCGTAAAGAGTTTTGATCCCTGACGGAGGAGTTGACCAGACCGACTCTAACAGGTTGCACAGAGGATGAGTTATGCGTGTGACTGGGATGATTCAGTCACATGAATGAGCCTAATAGCGATCAACTGCAGTCAATATATATCTATCATATGCTTTCTATTGAAGCCCAAAGCCCTAAAACATAAATGCGAGCTTCGGACACTGTAATTTCATCTTTGGGCGAACCTATTCCTCCGTGAACAAGCCTCAGACCTATGTGAGCCAAAAACCAAGATAGAAGAGTGTCTCATGACGATGTCCAAATGAGGTAGAGGACACTTGTATTTATAGCCTTCCAAGGGTGTCCAATTTCATTTAGGGTTGACCTTATGAAATATGCACATGTGGGCTTATAATTTAAAAGTACACTTTCCCTTATCTGGTTTGAGTGATATTTAGTTCGATTTTGGTCCTCTCGAAAAGAGGAATTCAATGCAATCATTATCTCCATCAAGTGAGTTGTCCAAAGTGTAATTTTACTCCAGTTACATATTTTAACATATGGCATGCATTACCTAGTGTTGTTGGATCGCGTAGACCACTCCAATGGTAAAACCATCATAGATGAGGGTCAGGATAATGTTAAAAATAGCAACAAGAAAATCCTTATTTAATTTGTCCTTGAATTAAATTGGAATTAAATCTAAATTCTATTCTCATAGCAACTTGTAACAGTTAACTAAGTTAAGTGGACTTAGTTGGCTCAGTAAATTCGAGTTGGAAGTCTATCTAGAGTCATGTCAAGTGATTCCAAAATTTTAGGGGTCCAGGTTGAGTTCTTTTGAGTTGTAATTAATTAATTCAATCTAACTGAGTTAAAGTTATATAAACTAGTTCCAACTTTTGGAGGAACTAGTAGGAGGTCTAGCAGTGGGGAGCAGCTTCAGTGCTCAAGTAATTAATTGATAATTGACTTATAAATAACTCATGTATGTCAATTCTAAGAAAGACCCAGATGAGATCAGAGTTTAGGGACAATGTACTATCATTTGTATAATTTTATGAGCTGTACAGATGGTGCATGCAATCAATAGAAGGCCTATGATGGATTGCGCAGTTGTGGTGAGGAATTTTCCCAATTAAATATGGGCTAATTCCCTTAGGGATTGCGCAAGGAAGTAGGGGCTTGGTAGGCATTAGATTTGGCTAAGTATTGGCTTGAGTCGGTTTTGAAGCAATGAGATAGATTGTACTTGTGTAGAGATTGTTCAGGTTGAACAAGAATTGTATTTTCTTCACAGATAATTTGGTTAATGCAATATAGATAGTCGGGGTTTTCAGAAGTTGCTTTCCCCATAAAAATATTGTGTTATATGCAATTGAAATTCTTCCTTTTCTACCTAGTGTTTATCATCAATCAATTTATGTTTCCTCTGATGAGTAGATTAGATTAATGTATTTTGTTTTAGTATATCACATAAGTAGTTTGAATCTACAGTAAAAATATACATGGTATCAAAGTTGAATTCACTTTAGAAGAGGAGAATACAAGTTTGTTGTGTAGGTGAAATCAAATTTGTAGTTTCATACTTCAAAGTTAACATAATGTCAATCTACGGTTTGAGACTTAAGTATGCCTTGGAGGGAAGCTCAAATCACATAGCTTGGAAGGACATGATGGAGGAAGTGTTGGAAGACAACGCGCTGAAGGAATTCATAGATCATGATATCCTAAAGCCTCCAACATCTGATACTAAAGATTTGGTTGAATGGAGAAAGTGTGTGGAAAAGGTGAGAAGGATTATCCTAGAAGGAGTTTGAGATCATATTTTCTCGAATATCCACAGTAAGGAATCTCCATTTGTAATGTGGAAGGCGTTGATGGACTTGTTTCAAAATAGCAATGACCACAGGAAGTTGGCATTGAAGGACAAGCTTAGAAAAATCAAGATGGAGAAGGGCAACTCAATTCTGAAGTATTTGACCAAGTTCACCCACATTAGGGGAATTTTGAGGTCTCAAATGGGCCTCTTAAGGAAATTATAAAATAATAGTGGAAACATTAAAATAATATTAGATTACATCATCAAAGTTTAGAGGGAAAAAAGAAAAAACTATTTTTTCAACTCGTATTTTCAACTTATCTCCCTATGGGTTTACTCAACTTTCAAGTGGAAACACTCATTGGATGCAGAATTTGATTCCTCATCCAAGGAGTACCCATATTGAATACTTTCAATGGACCCTACTACATGAAAAATGAGAAATACATGAAAAATGTGATTGTAATCACGTTTTTTCATGTATTTATCATTTTTTTATGTAAGAGGGTCCATCGAAAGTATGAAACATGGGTACTCCTTGGATGAGGAATTAAATTTTACATCCAACATGTACTCACTCTCAAAATTTGAGTAAAACCATAGGGAGATGATTTAAAAATACGAGTTGAAAAAGTAGTTTTATTATTTTATTATTTTTTTACTCTTTAACTTCAAAATGGTGAATAATCCCCCATGGTTGACATCATCATCTTGAATCCTATTGGTTCTGATAAAGTTTATTTTGGTTGTACATTTTTCTTAGGAGGCCCATTTTAGACCTCAAAATTCCACTAATGATGTCAGGATGACCTTGGAAGTGTTAGGGTTACTGTTGTAGAAGACAATCTGGTGAGCCTAGCACTTCTAGGACTTCCCAAGAGGTAGCACAACTATCAGGACTTAGTTAATGGGAGGGAGAAGATACGAGGGGGAGCGATTATGGTCCGACTTGGTACAGGAAGAGATTCAAGGGAACATGAGAGATGGATCCTCATCAAATCATGATGATGATGATAATTGTGCCTTAGTTGGTAAGGCAAATAAAGGGAAGGGGAAGTCATACCATTCCAAATTATATTCTTGTTAGGGTGGAAATAAGGAGGACATGTCAAAAATCAAGTGTTTTCACTATCACAAACTAGTACACTACCACAAAGTGTTCGTACAAGAAGGCCGATAATAATCCTTCAGAAGGAGTGGAAGGTGAAGCTCTTACTTTGCAATTCGAACTGGATTTTACCCTCATTGCTTGCATGGTGTCATCGGTGATTGGTAGTGTGTGGTACCTAGACAGTGGAGCTTCATTCCATATGATCAGTAACAAAGAGCTCTTCAGTAAATTCAAGAGAAGGATCTCCAGATGCATATCAAGATGGGTGATGGTAGGAGGTATAGTCCAATCGACATCGGTACTGTTACCTTTAAGAGGGAGTCTGGTTCTCCCCTCACTTTGAGATATATCATGTATTTTTTGGATTTGAAGAAGAACTTGGTTTTTGTTTCCATGTTGGAGGATAGAGGCTATGATTTGATATTTAGTAAGGGAAAGTCTTTCCTTCATCATATAGCCATAGGATAGGTGGGAAGATAGGGGTTTGAGTGGAGAACCTCTACAAATTGGAGGTAGAAGATTGAGCTACTTTGAGAACTAAAGAAGAGAAGGTGCAGAGATGAGACATCGGTGAGTTATGGCATAGAATATTTGGTCACTTGCAACACAGAGCTTTGAAGATCATGCAACAAATTTCTATAGGACATCCCAAGGTATACTAGAGTAGAGAGACACATGCAAAGGGTGTACATTGGGAAAGTACACCAAAGCTTCCTTTCATGACAAAGATAGTTGAGCACAAGCAATCGTTGATCAAGTTCACTCGGATGTGTGTGGACAGTTTTCGACAAGCATAGGTATTATGTATTTTTTGTTGATGATTTTTCTCATAAATGTTGGATTTTATTCATGAAGAATAAAGATCAAAAGTTCACTAAGCTTTGTGAATTTAAATCACTTGTCGAGAAAGATACTGGCAAGAAAATTAAAGCTCTCAGAAGAGATAATGATGGAGAGTATGTGTCAAATGAATTCAAGAACTTTTGTGCAAAAGAAGGCATTTGACAAGTGTTGATAGCACCTCAAAACCCACAACAAAATGGGGTGTTGAAAGGAAGAAAAGAAGTATTGTGGGAGCGGTACGGGTGATGCTGCGTAATTAAGGCCTACCATTACACTCGTGGGATGAAACACACAACACAACTATTTATTTGCATAATAGAAGCCATTATCGAATTCTCGAGATGAGTACACCAGAAGAGGATTTTTCAAGGAAGAAAATAGATGTGGAACACTTCAGAATCTCTTCGGAGGAGCAGGCAGAAATGACTATAACGTTTTGTTGTTGGGACTAGTAGTTGGACATGGTCGTATATATGATTGGAAATGTCACTTTCTTTATATAATAGAGCCATCATGTTTCATGCATATGTTGTTATTGTATTTTGAGATGTCTTGGTTACACTAATGATATATGCATATGTTTGCTTATGCATGTATGTGTGGACTTCTCTATATGCGTATGTATGAATCTTATTGAGATGTGTTGTTGGTTTAACCATCACTTTGGATCGTTGGTTCACCTGCCTTTCATCTTGTGATGTATCTTTGCTCATGTGTTCCCTTCCAAGCTGCGTGTTTCCACAGGTTTCCAAGGGGTACACTTATTCCACTTTCCTTGTGTTAGAACCCTTCATGCACCTTCCTTGGCTTGTTGCGTTGGTCACACCTTTGCTACCAACAAGGACATCTTGCTTGTCTCTACGTGCAACAATGATCAAGACGATATCGTGCGACCCACTATTGGGACTCCTACACCAAACAGTCTGAGGTCTAGTTGTGACTTCTTACTAGGGAGATACCCTGACAGGTTGGTGGCTACAGCACCGTCAACATTTTTGGCACTAAAAGGAGGGCCAGATGACAAGCTTATCCCTTATATCTTGTTTTGAATCTTCACATATCTGTCATGGATATCACTAGACTCATCCCTCCGCGATGGTTGTCTCATGCGAAACCTATTGACATAACAAGGGAGTTTTATGATCTCTTGTTAGAATTCACGTACAATTTTGAAGGTGAAGTGCCCTGCCCTAAGTACTTACATGGCTTCCTTGCATTCATTGAGGATGTAGATGAGTTTGATGAAGTCGAGGTCAGCTTGTTGCTTTCACACACACTTTGCGAATCCCCACAACAATGGTGCCACAACCTGCCTCATAGTTGCATGCACTCATTTAAGCAGTTCTTTGATCTCATTGAATCTACTTTCCATCATTTTGATCCTAAACCTCTTGACGAAAAATTATTAAACCAAGGGAAGACTCCACAAGAATCACATATGTATTTTTGGCAGTGCTTCCGTGTATTGCAGTTTGAAGCTACGAAAAGTTAGATGAAGTTTCAGTATATTTGGGACAGATTCGAATATTGTCTTAAAAAATCTGTCGATCCCAAGATGAAGTTGAAGTTCAAACCATGCTCAGCATACCTTTGTGATGGAGTTGCACAATCACAAGCAGACACAGTGGCTGTGACAAGTGACTTTCTTCCTTCCCCTCATCAAACAACTCCACCACCGCAGAGTGATGTAGGAGAACATGCACACACGTCTATTCAACTGTCATATCCTCTCATCATCTCTTCTCTCAATTTTTGTGTAGATTTGATTACGAAGCCCATGGGTTTTCACGTGCCTTTGTTACCTCAACCTCCATCTTCGTGTTCTATTGCTCTTCTGGATTGCACTATCTTGCGTTCTTTCATTTTGGACTTTACACCTATTATGAATGATGATCAAGCCATCGACGGAGTTGGTGTTCCACAACCAACCTACGCTATCATTCATGATGAGTATGACTGGGAACCTGAACATCAACCCACGGCGAAGGATGATCACCTTTTGTCTGCACCTCCTCTGCATTTTCTTGACATCTTTGGTGATTTCGCCATCATTGATTTTTCTTGCTTAAATCCACCAATGGATGCACCTATTGTTGATCATTCGAAGAACACACCGGATGTCAGCCCATCATTCAACAATGGAGAGGACAAATGCTTCATTGAAAATCCACTTGATTCTTCATATGCCTTTTTCAAAAACGTAGACGGTGAACATTCTTTCTTCTCATCTAACCCTCTGTTTGATTTATCTGATCATGCAGATGCCGATGAAATAATTGATTTTACTGATTGTAGTTGTCGTGGTCCATTTGCTTTCGTATTTGATCATGCTGATGATTCTCTTATTTTTGATCTTTCAAAGCCACCTGTTTATGATGATCTATCTATCGACAAAGCCGAAACCCGGCAGACTGTCGAGGCACTTCAGCCCGAGCTGATGGTTATGTCAGGCCCTTGCTGTCCTGAGGTTGGTTTCACTTCCAGTCAGGAAATTGTTGAAACACCCACAACTCCTCATCACTCATCTGTATGCATTGAAGATCAATCCCACACATAGGTTTCACTTCCTCCACTCGATCGACATGATCCCATTGCTCATGCATTGGAGGAATCCTACACAACAAGCACACTTGCATGACACAACTTGTCATTGTTTCACTCATTTTCTTGCATATCATAGTCAAGAGAATGCATATGCCTAACATCTACACGTAGTGCAGCACAACAACATGGTAAGTCCACGAATTGCATGTCAAGCGCATACACTCATTTATTTTATGTGGATGCATTTAAACTCAGAGTATGTTTGTCTTCATTGTTATATCTTTCATGTTCACTAGTTCACACAACTGTGTTGTTCACAATCCATGCTTTCACCAACATGGTTCGACTAATGCACTAGTGGTTGCATTGCAAATATCACTTCACGTGATCAGGGACATGCATCGTTAGCTTAGGAGTAGGAGTATTGTTTTCTTCTTGTCTTGTTTGCTTCTTGCCTTGTGTGTTTGTTGGCTTGTTTGCTTACTTGCTTTGATTTTGCATTTTGCTACTGATCTTCACTCTTTTAGTTGTTTGTTTCCTTGTTTACATTTGTAGGTTAGCTTCGCATGAAACCATGTATGACTCTTGAAACAAGTGAGGGAAAACTACAAGAGGACTTGTGCAGTTATCAATACTTGGTTATTTGTTGTCTTGTCTCTGTATGTAGAACTTGTTATCTTTAGTCCATGATATACCAATGGAAAATATGTGTTGTTCAAAGTGAACCTTGATGAAAACACAACGCTTGTGTGCTAACTAGTATCACCTACTCTAGTCGGTTGTTTTGGGTTAACCCTTGTCAGCGCGGTCAAGTAGAGTTAGGTGAGGCGGAAAACCTTCACAAGTATGTCAAAGGTATATCCAAAATATTTCTCTGAAGGAACAACCTCTTCTGATCTCAATAATTCGGGATACCTCTTCCACCTCTGAAATGAATAAGTGTTATGCACAGTTTTGAAAATGAAAAATGAAAAAAACGAAAATGTGAAAATTATGAAAAATGAAAGATGAATAAGGCGAAAGAAGAGAAATGCTTCTTGCGCAGAGAGGTGATGCAAGTAACTCTGTTGGGGTACTGACCAGGCTCGCTGGTAGGGGAGGGATGCTCATGTTCCTGCATTACTCTGTCAGGGTACTGTCTAGGCCTACTGGCAGAGGAGCAACACCAGAGATGAAATTTAAACTCTAACTATCATATTGTTTGTGTAACAATATGCCCCTCATCCCAATCGAAACAACTATGTTGACTTGGCTTGGAATGTGTGCCGATTGACCAAGAGCATGGCAGGTGCTACATCTTTCAATCAAGCTAGTCTGGGAGTCAAGATGATCATAGAATTGAACAATACTTCCGAAGGTGTTAGACTTTCTTTTCGCGAAACAAGGTCCATTCAGAGAGTTGGAGTTCTACCAGTCTATCGCCAGGTGTTGTAGTGGCTACAACCACCCTCCAAAATTTTGCCTTAGCTTCATTTTGGAGCCTCCCTACCAACCATCCTTAGCAACATGTCTTGCACTATCAACTACATAGGATTCAGCTGATTTTAAGTGGCTTGCCAGCTAGTGCATGTCAGCTTGCTTCTCTCCCATCACACACTGTCATTTCGAACTTAAGTAATTTTTCGAACTTAAGTAATTTTCTGGTTGATATGTTCACTTAGAAAATTGCGTAATTCTGGAGGGTGACCAACCTTCCCTCTAGAAATTGTGCAATCTTGTTGGGCTGCAGAATTGCATAATCCAGCCAGATAGCCCTCCCTCAGAAAACTACGCAATCCAGCTCAACACTAGGCTTTAGCTCAAAAATTTCGAAATTCTGGGAGGCGGTAACCTGCTAACCCTAGATATTGCGCAATACCTGAGGGACAACTAGCCCAAAAACTGTGCAAATCCCTTTTCCTGGTTTGCAGACTGCTGCATTTGCCTTCAAGTTGACCGGTTCCTTCCGGGACTGAGCAATCCTGATTTGAATGCATGGGCTTCTTTTCCCGAAATCACAAAAAGCAACATGCAAAAAGCATCCCTAAATTTTAGGGATCTATTTTTAGCAATTGGAGGTTACATGCAAAGATTGTTTTAGAAACTTCCCTTCAAGTGTCGTTTTTTTCCTATATTTGTGGCATGCGTGTCATAACCCTCAAACTTATTTATTCGACCCTGTAGAGCTTATTCCTCACATCAATCTTGGAGCTCTGACATCCCACAGCACATCTAGGAGTCTTTAGCACATTCAGCTTAACTTTTTCTAGGTAAGTCTCCTTTTCATGTCATTTGTTGTTTTCTATCACTTTTTGTACTTCGTTTTGTATTAATGTTGTTTCCTTGGTTTTGTTGAAACTCTGTTGTCATTTTAATGTATGTTAGCTTATAGAAGCATCATTTTAGTTTTTGTTTGCATCTCACTGTTGTCGCATGCATGACACAATTTTTCACTGATGGTCGTCGTTGCGGCGACTCCCTTCACACACATGCATGCATTCCCGTTTTATGAATCTTACATTCATTATTTGCATGCATGATCATTCACTCTTTCTTACACTCAATCTCCCCATGCATTCAATCCTCTTCATGTTTTCAGTCACTCGTCGGTGGGTCTGGGCTGCCTTGGCCCATACCTTGCCTTGCCTAGACAACAATGCGCATTTATGGAAGAGAAAGCTCTACCTTCCCTCCAGAAACTGCACAAATCTAGCAAGCACTGACCTCCAGGCTTGCATTGTGCAATTCTGGGAGGTAGTGCCCCATTGACCTAAAAATTGCACAATGCAGTCTATGGGATTGCATAACTTTGCTGACTGAAACTATGCATTGTGCAGTTTCAGTCCTCAGCAGGCCAAGCTAGACTGTGAATTACGCAGTTTCAGCAGTTAGTCAGCCTCCTGACAGCCTAGACTATGCCTTGCACGGTTTTGGCAGTGAGTCTCCCAGCCTCCTAGTGAAAATAGTGCAAACTTTATTGCCATTCACCGAGGTGTGCTTCATGTCAGTCCTCGGATTTGTTTTGGTATTCAACTGATAGATTGCTTGCCATGAGTGTCTCTATGTCTCCAAGTATCACAGGTGTTCATCCATCTCTCAGCAAGTACAGGTATAATGGCCTCCAAGAGAGTAGGGTCAAAGGACATTGTTGGAAGTGCAACTGTAAATGTAGTTGAACAAGTGTCTATGAGCTTGCTTATCTGTGAAGACACCAAGGTTTTCATAGACAAGGATATCAAGATGAAATGGCAGTGGCATCGCAACAAGCAACACCATCAGCAGTAGCAGAGAGTAGCAGACCTGTGCATGACCAAGGAAGGAGGAAATTTGTTGACAGCACAGAGACAGATCAAAGTTACAAGTTCAAAGCAGATCCACTTGTGATGAAATCATCTTTGAAGATTGAGGCTAAGAGGCAACAACGCAACAATAGGATCGTGCAAAGGCAAGGAGAGAAATAGAGGATGGAGGAAAAAGAGGAGTTGCGGGAGTAGAAGTGACAACTCAAGGAAGAACAGGAGCTGCGTAGAAGAAAGAAGCAAGCACATCAGGAACAAGTATAGCAGGAGGCACAACATGCACAGACTAATGAAACTGTGCCCATATAGGTTATAGGCCGATCCCAACAGCTGGCACAGAGCAGACAGGGTGAGCAGTGTTATCGATCACATGCATTTGCATTCAGGAGCATGAATGTAATTTTGCACATGCATGCAATCCCATCCATTGACACACTCATCGAGGCAAAGACAAAGAACCAAGTCCGATTGGAGTTGGACATCTACTTTGACAAGATGATACGCATAGCCACTAGCACACACTTGGATATCAGTGCAGACACTGTGCATTAGTATGTTGTTGGCCCGACCACAGTCAAGACTACGATGCGCATGTTATCAAACGAGTTGGACAGAGGAGCCAAAGTAGTGTATTGAGACGGAATAGAGGCAAGAGTTCGCTTCCATAAGGATGTCACCACAGAGTACATGGACACCATCATGGACTACCAATTTTTGCATCGGTTCACCACCATTGATCATCGCGAGGATGTCGAAGAGTTGGTCTTCCCCTAGCTATCAAAGTCTTAGTGGTGTCTTGCATGGCTTACTCAAGCCTATTTTGTCTCGCATGGGTGCATGTGCAGATTGTAATAAATTGTAAAAGTGAAAGAACAAGTGTCCATAGTAGAATGTAACAATTGCATAGTAGTTGAAGAATCATGAGGGTAGGTGAAGAGTCACAAAGGAAAATGTCAAGGGTCACCCCACCCTTTGCTATTTATAGAACCTCATAATTCATTGTACAAGCTTTTGGGAAGCCAAGCTTCCTATAGGTGTATCTTAGAGAAAGCTTTGAGTGTATTATAGTGGGCCTTGGCTTCTCCATAGTGTAGAGCTAGTATATCTCTTTGGAGGAACAGGTGGTAGAGACTAAAACGTTCTGTTTTCGGGACTAGTAGTTGGACATGGTCATATGTATGATTAGAACTTTCACTTTCTTAATATAACAGAGCCAACACGTTTCATGCATATGTTGTTATTGTATTTTAGTTATCTTGGTTACACTAACGATATATGCATCTATTTGCTTACGCGTGTATGTGTGGACTTTTCTATATGTGTACATATGAATCTTATTAAGATGTGTTGTTGGTTTAACCATCACTTTAGATCATTGGTTCCCCTGCCTTTCTGGCTTGTGATGTATCTTTTCTCATGTGTTCCCTTCCAAGCCGCGTGTTTCCATAAGTTTCCAAGGGGCACACTTATTCCACTTTCTGTGTGCTATAATCCTTCATGCACCTTCCTTGGCTTGACGCTCTAATCACACCCTTGCTACCAAAAAGGACATCCTGCTTGCCTCTGGGCACAACCGCGGTCAAGGCAATACCGTGCAACCCACTGTTGTGACTCCTACACAAAATGGTATGAGGTCTAGTTGGGAATTCTTACTGAGGAGATCCCCTATCATGTTGGCGAGTACGGCACCGTCAACATTTCTAGCGCTAAAAGGAGGGCTAGATGACAAGCTGAGCCCTTACAACCTTTTTTGAATCTTCGCATATCTGTCATGGATATCATTAGACTCCTCCCTCCACGATGTCTGTTTCATGCAGAACCTGTTGACATAACGAGGGAGTTTTCTGATCTCTTGTTGGAATTCACATACGATGGTGAAAGCAAAGTGGCCTGGCCTAAGTACCTACACGACTTCCTTGCATTCATTGAGGATGAAAATGAGTTCGATGAAGTCGAGGTCAGGTTGTTGATTTCACACACACTTCGCAAATCCCCACAACGATGGTGCCACAACTTGC
Source organism: Pinus taeda (assembly GCA_000404065.3). Lineage (NCBI taxonomy): Eukaryota > Viridiplantae > Streptophyta > Pinopsida > Pinales > Pinaceae > Pinus > Pinus taeda. The sequence continues at coordinate 11,254 of APFE030443505.1, read as the reverse complement.
CTCACGGTTGCGTGCACTCACTTAAGTAGTTTTGTGATCTCATTGAATCTACTTTCCATCATTTTGATCCTGAACCTCTTGACAAAAAATGGTTAAAACAACGGAAGGCTCCATAAGAATAGCTTATGGATTTTTGGCAGTGCTTCCCTGTATTGTAGTTGGAAGCTTCGAAAAGTCAGGTGAAGTTTCAGTATCTTTGGGACAGATTCGAATATTGTCTTAATAAATCAGTCGATCCCAAGATGAAGTTGAAGTTCAAACCCCGCTCAACATACTTTGGTGATGGAGCTGCGCAATCAAAAGTAGACACAGTCACTATCACAAGTGATTGTCCGCCTTCCCCTCATCAAACAACTCCACCACTACAGAGTGATATGGGAGAACATGCACACACGTCTGTTCAACTTTCATATTCTCCTAGCATCACTTCTCTCAATTTTTCACGTAGATTTGTTTGTGAAGCCCATGGGTTGTCACATGCCTTTCTTACCTCAGCCTTCGTCTTCGTGTTTTATTGATCCTCCAGATTGTGCTATCTTGTGTTCTTCCGTTCTGGACTCTACACCTGTTGTGAACGAGGATCAAGCCATCACGGAGCTGGTGTTCCACAACCAACCTATGCTATCATTCATGATGGGTATGATTGGGAACCTGAACATCAACCCACGGTGAAGGATGATCTCCTTCTGTCCGCGCCTCCTCCGCTTTTTTTGGACATCTTTGGTGATTCCGCCATCACAGATTTTCCTTGTGTAAATCCACCAGTGGATGCACCTATTGTTGATCAGTTGAAGAACACACCAGATGTGAGACCATTGTTCGACAACGGAGAGGACAAATGCTTCATTGTAAATCCACTTGATTCTTCATCTGCTTTTTCCAAAAACATAGAAGGTGAACATTCTTGCTTCTCATCTAACCCTCCGTTTGATTTCTCTGATCATGAGGATGCCGATGGAATCATTGATTTTACTGATCATAGTTGTCGTGGTCCATTTACTTCTATATTCAATCACAATGATTATTCTCTTGTCGTTGATCTTTCAAATCCATCTATTTATGATGATCTATCTGTCGACGAAGTTGAAACCTTGCAAATTGTCAAAGAACTTCAGCCCGAGCTGATGGTTATGTCAGGCCCTCGTTGTCCTGAGGTTGGTTTTACTTCCGGTCAAGAAATTGTTGAAACACCCAAGGCTCTTCATCGCTCATCTGTATACATTGAAGATAAATCCCACACACAAATTTCGCTTCCTCCACTTGATCTACATGATCCCATTGCTCATGCATTAGAGGAATCCTACACAGCAAGCACACTTGCGCGACACAAGTTGTCTTTGTTTCTCTCATTTGCTTGCATATCACAGTCAAGAGAATGCATATGCTTAACATCTACATGCAGTGTAGCACAACACCATGGTAAGTCCACAGATTCCATGTCACGTGCTTACATTCATTTATTTTATGTCGATGCATTTAAACTCAGAGTGTGTTTGTCTTCATTGTTATATCTTCCATGTTCGTTGGTTCGTGCAACTGTACTGTTCGCAAGCCATGCCTTCACCAACATGGGTCGACCAATGCGTTGGTGGCTACATTGGAAATATCACTTCACATGATCAGGCCCATGCACCGTTAGCTTAGGAGTAGGAGTAATGTTTGCTTTTTGCCTTGTGTGTTTGTTGGCTTGCTTGCTTGTTTGCTTACTCGCTTTTCTTTCTCATTTTGTTGTTGCTCTTCGCTCTTTTACTTTTTTGTTTGCTTGTTTACGTTTGTAAGTTAGTTTCGCATGAAACCATGTATGACTCTTGAAACAAGCGAGGGTAAAGTACAAGAGGACTTATGCAGTTATCAATACTTGGTTATCTTAATCTATCGTCTTGTCTCTATATGTAGAACTTGTTATCTTCAGTCCATGATACGCCAATGGAAAATACGTATTGTTCGAAGTGAACCTTGATGAAAACACAATGCTTGTGCGCTAACTAGTATCACCTACTCTAGTCGATTGTTTTGGGTTAACCCTTGTCAGCTCAGTCAAGTAAAGTCAGGCAAGGGGGGAAACCTTAACAAGTATGTCAGAGGTATATACAAAATACTTCTCTGAAGAAACAGCTTCTTCTTCTCTCAATAAGTTGGGATCCCTCTTCCGCCTTTGAAATGAATAAGTACTATGCACAGTTTTGAAAATGAAAAATGAAAGAAATGAAAATGTAAAAATTTTGAAAAATGAAAAAAATGAAAATGTGAAAATTTTTAAAAATGAAAAATGATTAAGGTGAAAGAAGAGAAAGGCTTCCTACGCAAAGAGGTGATACAAGTAACTCCATCAGGGTATTGGAAAGGGAGCAATGTTTGTGTTTCTGCGTGACTCCGCCGAGGTACTTTCCAGGCTTGCTGGCAGCAAAGCAACACTAGAGATGAAACTTAAACTCTGACTATCATATTGCTTGTGTACCAATATACCCCTCATCCCAATCGAAACAACGATGTTGACTTGGCTTGGAATGTGTGCCGACTGTCCAAGAGCATGGCAACTGCTACATCTTTCAATCAAGATAAAGTGGGAGTCAAGATAATCAGAGAACTGAACAATACTTTCAGAGGTGTTAGACTTGCTTTTTGTGAAATAAGGTCCATTCAAAGAGTTGGAGTTCTACCAATGTGTCGCTAAGTGTTGTAGCGGCTACAACCACCCTCCAAAATTTTTCTTTATCTTCATTTTGGAGCCTCCCTACCAACCATCCTTATCAGTATGTCTTGTACTATCAAGTACATAGGCTTTAGCTGAGTTTCAGTGCCTTGCCAGCCTGTGCATGTATACTTGTTTGTCTCCCATCACAAGCTACCATTCCGAACTTAGGTAATTATCTAGATGAGATGTTCACTCAAAAAATTGCGCAATTCTGGAGGGTAACCAGCCTTCCCTCCAGAAATTGTGCAATCCTATTGGGCTCCAGAATTGTAACTGCACAATCTAGCCCGACACTGGGCTTCAACCCATAAATTACGCAATTTAGGGAGGCAGTGATCTGCTGACCCCAGAAATTGTGCAATGCTTGAGGGACAACCAGCCCTACTCAGCCTAGAAACTACGCAAATTCCTTTCCCTGGTTTGCAGACTGCTGCATGTGCCTTCAGGTTGACTGGTTCCCTCCGGGACTGAGCAATCCTAATTTTCATGCATGGGTTGTTTTTCCTGAAATAGCAAAAAGCAACATGCAAAAAGCATCCCTAAATTTTAGGGATCTATTTTTAGCAATTGGAGGTTACATGCAAAAATCATTTTAGAAACTTCCCTCCAACTCTCGCTTTTTCCTAGATTTGTGGCATGTGTCATAAGCCTCAAACCTATTTATTCAACGCTGCAGAGCTTAGTCCTCACATCGATCTTGGAGCTCTAACATTCCACAACACATCTAGGAGTTTTCAGCACATTCAGCTCAACTTTTTCTGGGTAACTCTGTTTTTCATGTCATTTGCTACTTTTCTGTCGCTTTTTGTATTTCGCTTTCTATGAATGTTGTTTATTTGGTTTTGTTGAACGCCTGCTTTCGTTTTAATGTATGTTAGCTTGCAGAGGCATCGTTTTAGTTTTTGTTTGCATTTCACTGTTGTTGCATGCATGACACTATTTTGCACTGACGGTCGTCGTTGCTGCGGCTCGCTTCACACACATGCATGTGTTCCTGTTTTCTGAATCTTGCATTCATTGTTTGCATGCATGATCATTCACTCTTGCTTACACTCAGTCTCGCCATGCATTCAAACCTTCTCATGTTTTCAGTCGCTCGTCGGCAGGTCTGGGCTGCCTTGGCCTGTACCTTGCCTTGCCCAGACAACAATACGCATTTCTGGAAGTGAAGGCCTTTCCTTCCCTCCAAAACCTACGTAAATCTAGCCAACACTAAACTTCAAGCTTGCATTGCGCAGTTCTGGGAGGTAATGCCTCGCTGACCTAGAAAATTGCGCAATGCAATCTCTGGGTTTGCATGCCCTTGCTCACTGAAACTGCGCATTTTCAGTCCTCAGCAGGCCATGCTAGATTGTGCATTGCACAGTTCCAATAGTCAGTCCACCTCCTGATAGCGTGGATTGTGCCTTGCGCAGTTTTGGCAGTCAGTCTCCCAGCCTCCCGGTGAAAATTGTGAAATCTTTACTGCCAGTAACCCAAGTGTGGTGCATGTCAGTCCTCGGATTTGTTTTGGTTTTCAACTAACAGATTGCTTGCCATGAGTGTCGCTATGTCTCCAGGTATAGCAGGTGTTCGCCCATCTCTCAATAAGTATAGGTACAATGCCTTCCAAGAGAGTAAGGCCAAAAGACACTGTTGGAAGTGCCACTGGAGATTCAGTTGAACAAGTGTCTATGAGCTTGCCTATCTATGAAGACACCAAGCTTTTCATAGACAAGGATATCAAAATGAAATGGCAGCAACATCGCAATGAACAGCACCATTAGCAGCGACAGAGGGTAGCAGACCTGCAAATGACCAAGGTAGGAGGAAGGTTGACAGCGCAGAGGCGGAGCAAAGTTGCAAGTTCAAAGCGGATCCACTTGTGATGAAAGCAACTTTAGAGATTGAGGCTAAGAGGCAACAGCCCGACAAGAGGATCACGCAAAGGTAAAGAGAGAAATAGAGGATGGAGGAAACTGAGAAGGATTTGCAGGAGTAGAAGCAACAACTCAGGGAAGAACAGTCATTGCACAGAAGAAAGAAGGAAACACGCAGGAACAGGTACAGTAGGAGGCGCAACGTGCATAGACTAATGAAACTACGCCCATACAGGTTATAAACCCATCCTAGCAGCTGGCGCAGAGCACGCAGGGTGAGCAGTGTTGTCGATCGCATTCACGAGTGTTCATGAGCATGGATGTCATTGTGCGCACGCATGAGATCCCATCCATTGGCACACTCACCGAAGCAAAGACAAAGAACTAAGTCTGACTGGAGCTGGACATGTACTTCGACGAGATGATATGCATTGCCACCAGCACACAATTAGAGATCAATGCAAACACTATGCATTAGTATGTTGCTGGCCCAGCCACATTCAAGACTATGATGCGCATGTTATTAGATGAGTTGGACAAAGGCGCCAAATTAGTGTACTAGGACGCCACGGAGGCAAGAGTTCGCTTCCATAAGGATGTCACCACAGAGTACAGGGACACCATCACAGACTACCTAGTTTGGCATCGGTCCGCCATCGGCGATCATCGTGAAGATGTCGAAGAGTTGGTCTTCCCCCAGTTGTATGAGTCTTAGTGATGTCTTGCATGGATTACTCAAGCCTATTTTGTCTCACATGGGTACTTTTGCATATTGTAATATATTGTAAAAGTGAAAGAATAAGTGCCAGTAGTAAAATGTAACAGTCGTGCATTAGTTGAAGAGTCATGAGGGTAAGTGAAGAGTCACAAAGGGGAATGTCAAGGGTCACCCCACCCTTTGTTGTTTATAGAACCTCATAACTTATTGTACAAGCTTTTGGGAGCCAAGTTTCCTATAGGTGTATCTTAAAGAAAGTTTGAAGTGTATTGTAATGAGCCTTGGCTTCTCCACACTGCAGACCTAGTATATCTCTTTGGAGGAACAAGAGGCAGTGACTGTAACGTTCTATTGTCGGGACTAGTAGTTGGACATGGTCATATGTATGATTGGAACTTTCACTTTCTTAATATAACAGAGCCATCATGTTTCATGCATATGTTGTTATTGTATTTCAGTTGTCTTGGTTACACTAATGATATATGCATCTGTTTTGTTACGCCTGAATGTGTGGACTTTTCTATGTGTATGTATCAATCTTATTGAAATGTGTTGTTGGTTTAATCATCACTTTGGATCATTGGTTCACCTGCGTTCCAGTTTGTGATGTATCTTTGCTCCTGCGTTCCCTTCCAAGCCGCGTGTTTCCACAGGTTTCCAAAGGGCACATTTGTTCCACTTTTCGTGTGTTAGAACCCTTCATGCACCTTCCTTGGCTTGCTACGTTGGTCACACCCTTGCTACCAACAAGGACATCCTGCTCGCCTTTGGGTGCAACTGCAGTCAAGGCAATATCGTGCGACCCACTGCTGGGACTCCTACACCAAACAGTTTGAGGTCTAGTTGAGACTTCTTCTTGGGGAGATCCCCTAACATGTTGGCGGGTAAAGCACCGTGAACACATTATTTATACATTAACAAACCCTATCAGTTCCAACAATACGAGGAAATCTCATCCTTACGCCATGTTGCCATGTCCTCACCTTCTATAAGATTTGAAAACTCAATTTTTGAGCTAGGGGTGTCGATGCTCGTGATCAGAATCCTTAATTGAGTAACATCCATAGAATTAACTTATATTCTAGCCAAATCACCAACTATTCTATTTAGATAGTAATAATGATAATAACAATATCAACCCATAATGATACATAACGAATAAACATATTAAAAAATAAATATCCTTATGAAATTATTAAAACATATAAATGTATCATGTATAAGGCTCTTTACCTTATACATCATTTGTGATATATACATACACCATACATATTTATCTAGATATATGATGCATTAAAACTCCTCTTAGTGGAAAGGCCTCCTGCATTATTTGGTGTATGTGCATACACCATAGATGATTATATGGAAATGTGATTTTACTCTAGTAATAATGCTAATTGTCTTACATCTTTAAATTTATTGGAATATTAAAAATTATAATTCGTTGAACTTCAAGTTGGGTCGAATAAAATCATTGAGATTCAGCAGACCTCAAGACTAACTTAAAGTCTAGTTTTAATTCATATAAATGGTAAACAAAAATTAACTTAAAGTCTAGTTTTAATTCATATAAATTGTAAACAAAAATTCACGCAATTTAACCTAAGAATTTTTTCCCAACTCACGAGCAACTTAAATCTAGTTTTAATCCAAATAAATTGTAAACAAAAATTCACGGAATTAAATCTAACAATTCAACGCATGACTTTGTTTAGGATTTTTTTTTTTTTTTTTTTTTTTTAATCATATCATTTATTAGCAGCATCCATAGAGAACTCCATACCATTCTCCGGAATGAGCCAATCCTCTGGGCTCACATAAATAGAACCGTGCCATTTCGTCGTAGACTCTGTTGAGCACACATTCAACATTTCAAGGGTTAAGGTTTGTTTATGAACCGTGCCATTTCGTCGTAGACTCTGTTGAGCACACATTCAACATTTCAAGGGTTAAGGTTTGATGAAAATATTGATATATTAATATTTATATAGGGTGGTTATTGGGTGGAGAATAAAGTAAAAAAATAGGTAAGAATTTTTTAGAATAAAAAGAAAAAAATGTTTTAAATTAAAAATATGTAATTAATAAAAAAATAGGGTTGAAGTAATAAAAGTAAAAAGTATGCTGAATGAAAATCTTAATTTATATTTATCAAAATTATTTTAAGAAGAGATTTAAATAAATTATTTGAAGATCTATGTTAACTAATTTATGTGAATATCAACTTTATATATAGAAAAAATTAAGTTTTTATGGTTAAAATATTTATTTGGTCTTATATACTTTTTTTTTTGTAAGCTGAGTAGGTCCTTTTCTATTAAGATAAAAACATATTTACAGCATCAGGGTGACCTCACCCCGTCCTGAAGGGAAACTCGGTATCTTGGCCACCCAATAGTCTTCACCACAAAACAAAAATAGAAAGTTTCCATCTGTTCAATCCTAGCTTCAAGTCTTTTATCTATATTCCTATTACTGCCTATATACTGCTTCCTATTTATAATAACAGCAAAAATTTTCATGTCTACAAAATAGAAAAAGCAAAACAGATCCTCTGACCGGCTAGAACATGCCTTTGATCATTTCTTTTCAGTCTCAGCTTGTTGAGCTTTTTCCTTCTTCACCAGCATTCCATTTGCCTCCAGCTGTTGATGCAGGTCCTCCAATCTTTTATCTTGCATAAGCAGGGTTATGACAATGTTCTTCAATTCTTTTTTCACATTTGGGATACTCTGTACCATCTCAGCCATCTCCATGGCCACCTGTTCCAAAGCTTTTGCCATGAGCCTCTTCATGACCCAGTACAAGTGAAGAGACTACTTGTAAAGGGTCATTCTGCCTCTGGTATGTCCAGGGTCAGGCATGAGAGCAATCCACTCTTCCATCTCATCTTCAGATTGAGCCTGGATGGCTTCTTCTTCCAATGCTCCATAATTCTCTTGATCTTTGGGTTAGATTTCTCCCTGTACTCTTGCTCAGCAATCCTCACTCTATTTCCAATAGTTTGTCTCGTTCGTCGCCTCTCCCCTCCCGCGACAGGCTCTGCTTCTTCCTCCAGGCTTGGGCTGCACTGGCACCCTCTCCTTCCTCTTCTCTCCGCCAGGTCCTTCCTCCGGCAGCCGCCTCGGCCCCTGCGACCCCTTCCTCCTCTGCCCTTGCCGCGGGATCCTCCCTTGCCTCTTCCTGCGGAATGAGCTGGATTGTCTGCCGCGTCATCGTCATCCTCGTCTGGTAGCTTTTTCCACCTGTCTTTCCATACATCCCCTTCCTGGTTTTCCTCCTGCTCTTCGCTTTCCTCCTCTGATATCTCAAAAACTTGTATTTTCGGCATCCCGTCGTCCTCCACCTTACGCTTGCCTTTCCTGTCTGTTGCAATCTTGCTCTGGTCCTCAGGACCCCCGCTGCGCAACCATCTTCTCCCACTCCCGCTGCCTTCCACCTCCATGTTCCTTCTTTCTCTGCGCCTGACTCCTCCCACTTCCTTTACAAAATTATCCAGGTTGCAGTGGCGTTCTGGGCTCCTGGCTGCAGACTTAATGCTCACCTCTCGGCTCTGATCCCATCGACAGCAATCAAACTTACAACGCGTCTGCTCTGCGGTATTATTACTAAGGTTATGATGGTAGATACGCCCAATGCCAGGATCCTTGATAGCAGTTCCCCCCGCCGTCCTTCCGTCCTTTCCCGTGCTCAGACCACCTGCATCATTTACCTGCCGGCCATTCCACTTGCCTATGGCGATTATGCCTTGATCACCTTCGCCTGCGACCTTATTCATGCGCCGCCACTTCATTATTACTCTCCTCGCCAGCTCATCCAGCCCGATCGGGCGTGGTCTTATATACTTTATTTAGTGTTTAAAAATACAATTTAAACAATGAAAAACAACACATTATATTTCGCACTCTAACAAAATTTAACATGAAAAAATTTGATCCTTCTCGACTTATATTAACTCTGTACTTCAAATAGATCTATATTAAAAATAAATTTATACTAATATCATGTGAAAAAAAATCATATTGGCAACCTTTGTCCAGCCACAGTCCAATTATTTGAATTCCAATTATAATTAAAATATATTGAAAGTCAAATTTGCTTTTATTCATGGTTGTTTCCGCAATCAACCACACTCGTTCTTCGTGGGACTTCATAAAACTTTTAAGATGAAAAATTGAGATGGGAGTCATAATCATGTAGTTTGCTTAATTAAAATAATAACCTTTCTTATTTAACTAAATTCTTAATGTCGTTTTCTTTTATTTTTATATGTTATTTTTATTTATTTTTTCTACTATATTTTAAGAATTATTTTTTATTTTTTATTAATTATAATTTCATTTTATAAAATTTTATGCTTCTCGAATATTATCACCTAAATTTTCATTGTCAAATTGTTGAATTGCAATGTCAACAAATTCGAACTCAAAGTTGAACCGGGTGACTTAGCGTGTAACTAATCTGTAAAATGATAGACTAATAGCCTTTCCATTTCACCAGCATAGGTTTCTAAGCAATAGGAGAATCTCCTTGTGGTTTCTTCAAGTGCTTCTAGAAAAAGACGCTGACAGCACTAGAATCTTGCGTTTCTTACTTTGCTGCTGTGTAAGCTTGAACGAAAACCTTGAGTGATGATCTCAAACTGGCTTTGAACTGACACTTCAAGGAACTGCTCATTACTCAGTAACACAAAGCAGCTCTTTAAGTCAACTAATATGTATATAAAATATGCACTCCCCTTTCCAACCAGCGTAAATATATCAATAGACCAGCACACTAAAGTAAACAGTGTATGTGGTTTCAAAAAAACATGGATGAGGCACTCTTGTGTTTCATGTCAAATAGAGAGGCTATTGTAAGCCAAAACCATCCACCCAAGACCCACTCTAATCCACCAATCCATGAAAGGATAAATTCTTACTCAAGACTCTGGAGCAATACCCATTCAATTCACTTAGTGTGAGGGGTTGTGCACCGTATAGGGGCAGAGACAAAAAACATGAGGAGGCATACAACACAATAACTACTAAGCACATCGTGTACAGCTCATCGGGAAGCTAGAAGACACCAGCTAGCAAGCAAAACGCCGCCCAAAAGAGGAGTACAACCCATGGGATAGAAATGTTAGGATATTCCGACACATAGGAATAGTTAAGTTCAACTTGGTCTAGTATAGAGTTAGGTTAGCGTTAGGTAAAGTGTGTTTCTTTACCGTTGTACATTTTGTAACTTACAATCCGACGGTCACGATATGTAGTGATCCGACGGTTCATTCTCTCCTCGGTATTACCGACACTTGATCCGTGGCTTGACACCCGATTGGTCCATGAATTCTATTTAAAAGCGCATGGAGGGTCATTTGTAGGTTAACCGTGCATGAGAGAAGCTTATGTAAATTTTCATTCTTTTATTAATAAATTGCCTGTAGAAGCCACGTTGGCGCAGGCCGTGGACTGTTTCCCTCTCTGAGGGTTTTAACCACGTCAAAATACTGGTGTATTGATCTGTGATCTGTTTGTGAGCGGTGTCCTTTTGGTGGTCTGTCTGAGGAACTTACCCTGTAAATTCCTACATGGTATCAGAGCTATTTGAGGGCCGCGTCCGTTGGTGATCCAAATCTGAAGCCGGTAGAACTTCATGCGGCTGTCGTTTCCTAGATCTAACCTGTTTTCTGACTGTTTTCGGGCCGAGAGGACTGCTCTGTTGTGTTCGGAGCATCTGTTCCAGTGAGGAACCCCTTTCGTTTCACGCGAAAAAGGTTTCCGGTAGCCCTATCTGCGTCATTTTTAAGATCTGGAGGTATACAGTCTTTATTTGCAGTTTACTGTTATTTTCTCTCTGCTTATTTCGGTTTCGGTTTATTTAGTTTTTTTTTACCGGATCTATACCTTTCATTTCTGCGTATGCTCTTTGCCCTGCGACTCTGTGCGATTTGGGCAAATCAGAAACAGAAAGGAAGGATTTTTTTTCTCATGCGTATGC
>APFE030443504.1:0-32512 GCA_000404065.3 Pinus taeda | reverse complement strand
CGGGCTTAATATGAGAGGATTGATAGCTGTTTGATGAAGTTGAGATTCACTTGGAGTGAAGCCGATCCAAACCATTGCTTGAAGGTTGTGGATGATAGACCTCTCATACTGGCACCTTATGAGGACAACCTCTTTCTGATAGGTGCAAACCCTCTCATTTGCAAAAGTAAGAGAGAGTTGGATTCCGGATTTGGAATGGTGAACTGCAAGCCCGATGGATCTTAACTTTCAGAAGTTATGTGGTAAGGATGCCGAACCTGATTTGGGACATGCCTCTAAGTTTCATAAACTCATTCTAGCATTGATGTTCGTGGTGAACTCCCGTTTGGATATATGTTTTGCAGTTAGCATGTTGAGCTCATATATGGTTGAGCCTCACTAGATTGGTGCCAAGAATCTTCTGAGATATCTTCAGGGCATAACCTCTCATGGATTGAGATACACTGCTAGAAATGTGAAGCTGCATGATTATTCGAATGCTGATTGGGCAGACAATGTGGAGGATCACAAGAGCACTTCTGGGTGCTGGTTCTCTTTGGGTTCTGCTCGATATCTCGGATGAGCAGGAAGCAGAAGACGGTTGCTTTGAGCACCGCTGAGACCGAATTCATAGCTACAAGTATGACCTCTTGTGAAGCTACCTGGTTGTGGAAGCTCTTCAGTGAGTTGTTTGTACACATGATGGATACCACCGCGATCTTCTGTGTCAACCAGAGGGGGATTCGATTATTGAGGAATCCCATCTTTTATGATCGCTCCAAGCATACCGACATCAGGTATCACTTTATCTGGGATATGGTACATCGCTGAGCAAGAAGGCTTCATCGCATTGGGACTGATGTGCAGGTCGCAGACATTATGTTGAAGCCCCGAGGAAAGGTCAAATTTGTGACTTTCCGAGAACGACTTGGAGTTGTTGAGAGACTCTCTTATGAGGGTCTTATATGATGCATGCATGGAGCTCTGGGAGCTCCGGGGGGCTTGGGTACTTCTTGGAGCAACCAACGACCATAGGGCGACTCTCCCTCCCCTAATGGTGTGCTGTGCACAAGGTGAATGGTTCAACCTTCCCTTGTGATACCCCATGGCGACTTATGGACAAGATGAGCTGTTCTCCTATCGAGGTATCCTACCCATGCAATCTGGGACTCATAGGAAGTACCTCCCATTTGGCCAATGAATAGGGAAAAGGCGTTAGGGACCATAGTAGTACAGATGGACGCATCGTGTATCTACCGTACTCCCTATGCTAGGATGACCGACATTGATTTGGGATCAATTGGAACTGACTTCCGGTCAGTAAGAGTGATATAGCTCACTCTCCCTTGGAACTGATCTGGGATTAGTATGAGTGGTTTGAGACACTCTTGATATTGATCTGGGATCAATGAAACTGACTTTAGGTCAGTATGAGTGGTTTGAGACACTCTTTTGGTATTGATTTGGGATCAATGAAACTGACTTTGGGTCAATATGAGTGGTTTGAGACACTCTCTTTTGATATTGATCTGGGATCAATTGGAACTGACTTCGGGTCAGTAAGAGCGACATAACTCACTCTCTTTTGGAACTGATCTGGGATCAGTAAGAGTGGTATGACACACTCTCTTCATATGGGACTTTCTTCGGGTTAGTAGAGAATGGTATGAGACATTCTCGATCAATTCTTCTTCTTCATGGTTCAGCGGAGCAGAGCAGAACAGAGCAGTGCAGGGCATTGATGACAGAGATAGTACAGTTTGGCAGATGGAGTTCTCCCTCGTTGAGAGGGAGTGTTAAAATTGGCAACTAGGGCCAAACTCCATGTGGGTCATCTTGTTTATGGCAGCTGATATTTTTCTTGGACTCCTCTCATCGAGAGGTGTAGGATTGATCTAAAGATCATTCGATTCTGATAAGTATTCATGGAGATATGAATTTATTTGTGTTATGGGACAATTCGTCAAGGTCGGCCAACAACCAAATAACCCCCATGTGTGCTCAACGTTTTAGTATAAAAGGAGGTGACTTGATAGTCATTTGTACACACACTTCACTCTTGATTTCTCTCCACTTGTTTTGGGTTTTAGTGGAAAAGAAGTCTAAGAGGAGGAAGCCCTAATCGCAGGTCTAGAAGGAGATCCTATTTGCTGTAAAAGAAGGATGCCCTAGCCGCAGGTCTTGTGAAGGTTTGGCCGCAGTTCAAAGGGAGATCTAGCACGGTGAAGGAGGCCTAACAGCTGACCCTAAATGCAGTCTTATCATACCCTAGATGCCCTAATCTATACGTTGTTTGAGACAGCCCTTAGACGTTGGAAAAGAGGCAGTAAAGAGGCTCCTTAACTCACTGCCCTAACCAACAAAGAAGGTAGGGACAGTGTGGGTGTTTTAGGGCTGTTAGAGCCTCTTGGTGACTGCGTGGAGGGTTGTTCCATGCTACAAAGAGGCTGAGTTAGGTAAGGAGAATTGCGGACTGTTTGTGGGCAGCTTCAAGGTAAAGGTGACACTATTTTGGTTGGCTAATAGGTGACAGCAATCCCTTTGGTAGGCCACAAGCCTTGCCTAACTAAAATAGGGATAGCGTGGAGGTTTCTTGGGCTGAAAAGTGCCCAGAACAACAACACGAATGGTGGAGACCCTTCCTTGATAAGGCTGCAGTCTTTGAGGGATGTTTTAGGTGACTGTTTGAGGGTTCTTGTAGCACATGGGTGCCCTAACCAGTCACAGTAAGGAACAACAGCAAACACTGTCTTTTACACCTCCTATCTGCTGTTAGAAAGACATTGTTGTGTTTTAGGTGCTCATCTTGTCCGCTGTCCTAAAGAACAGTAACGTTGAAAGGAGAGGTCTCTTCAGATGAGGAGATCCTATGTGCTGTCACAAAAGGTTCTTATCAGCTGTTTAGATAAAGGAACTGCTACCCATACCTTTGATTAGTAGAAGCTCCTATAACACACAGATCAACAGTGTACATATTGATGACAACATTGTGTGTTTCCTAGGACTGTGGGATCATAGTCCATCTAGCTGTTGGGCTAGGCCATAGGCCATAGCCAGCAGCTAAGGCAATGTGGCAGCATGACTAAGGCAGTGTGGCAGCATGACAGAAGTTATGGAGCAGCATGGTGGTCAATGGTACATGGTGCAGCATTGGTACAGCAATGGGAGCTGCAAGTACAGTGCAGTATAGTGCAATGAAGAGCTCAGCAGCACAGTGATGGGTACAGTCATGTTTAGTGAAGCATGGTGAGATGCAGCATAGTGATGATGAGGTAAAGCATGATGCAGCACAGTGAGGTACAGCATGATGATGAGCAGCAGCACAATGATAGGTGCAACATGGTAATAGAGTCACCTTGGAGAATCAATTGAAGCAGCATTCAACTAAGTTCAGCGACCTCATGTATCATCTTCTTAGAGATGATCTATGCTCTTATTTAGATAACTCAACGTGTTGACTTCTGTTGTAAATGTACTCTCTCTCTCTCTCTGCTGAACTATTGAAGAACATACAAGAAGAATTTATCGAGGGTTTCCCCACATTGGGGTTTTTCCCTGGCTAGTGCCACATCTTGTGTCCTCTTGTCTTGGCTTGTCTTCTGTGATTTATGTTTATGTTCTATCTGCAATTTACTATTATGCTGATGTGATTGCTAATGTGGAAAAGATATTGAGCTAACTATGAAAATTGAAATAAATTGCTCTAAGCATAGAACATACCTAAATTTAACTAAGGCCCCAACCTGTAGGTTACTTCATTCACCTTCGTAGCACCACCCTACCACCCTAAAAAGACAAAAATAGAAAAAGATGTGGACTCCCATACCAGAGACAAGGATCTACGTTACGATGATTTTCAATACATGATAAATAACACTAGGACCATACCCTTCATCCCGACAGACTTTGACAATAAAACTGACCCGAACAATGACTTTTACAACTCTTAGGCAATTTGACTCTTTTACAAATATTGGCTCTTGTACTAGAGATAATGGCCCAGTTAGAGTGATTTGACTCTTGACTTTGACAATGCTTCTTAATACATGGACAGCTGTTGATGTTGTGACAAGGACGGATGCTGTCTCCAAGATAATTCCTTGTTGTAAGGCTGCCTTCAAGAGATGATGATGAACGTTTATAGATTGTCACTACAAGTTCTTATATTTCCTTGTGTCTTCTTCCACCTGCACACAGTTTCCCAAAATGAGACCCAATCCCAAAAATATAACAAAATACTCTTTAATGATACTTACCTCTACCTGCAATTACACATGTAAATACAAACAATGAAATTACAAGATTTATGAATTACATGTCAATAATACTTACCTGAGGTGAGCTTGTACCTTGTGTATTGACCTTTTGTCCACCAAACTTTGTCATCAACTAAGGACTGGACTAACAATTAACTATGACAAACCTAAAGGATGTTTTACATACAACCTAGACCTAAGAGCAAACCAAAATAGGCTAGACAAGAGTCTTAATCAAGAACTAATTGTGATAGACCTTAATCAATGTACAAAACTTTGACACAATTTCACTACTAAATGCAGCCCTTAAACTAATAGTCCAAATACAGTCCTAACTAATCCCTCAACTTCATTTGTTACAGTCCTAACTACTATATAGACCTTGAATTCTAAATGTAATACAGGACCTAAAATAGATTTGTAACTATACTTAATACCAGACCCAAAAAAATAAAATAAAATACTAGACTACCTTACAATGTGTGACAAATCAAGCTTTTCAACAGATGGTTGAAAATCACTTGCGGCCCATCAAATAAACGCTACAGAAATGATGCTTGAAAACATTCTAATCCCTGTTGTTGTATGCTGTCCAGACATTAATATTGTCTCTGCTATCTCAGCAAGTCGGCTTACAAGAAGGTCTTGGACATGTATGAATATGAACATATTCAATCAATGTATGTCACAACAGTTCTGTAATTTGAGAGGTTGTATTTATAAACCCAAGGATTTCCACTTGCACTTAAGTCAAGCCCTATTGGGAACTGAATATGTGAAATCAAGGCCAGACATCTTATCATCTTAGTGATGTAATTAGGAGCAGAGATAGACCAGTTGTTAGCATTCAAGAAAAGCCTGCAATCACAAAAATTACTCCTTTTGATGTGCCACAATTACTTTCTGTTCTTAGGAGCAGGTCCGAGGGGCTTAGCTGCCCTGAATCTTTGCTTTGCTTGTTGAAAACAAGTTTACTGTTGGAAGGCTGAGTCTGAACTTGTAACAGTCGTTCAACATTTCCTTCTTTAGGCCAAGATCATGTTACTTCAAAAGACGAGACACAAAAATTTATAACAATTCTTGAAGATCATCCTGAAGTGATCCGAGTCCTTTGTTTGCAAAGAGAAGCCCAAACGAACTACCCAAAATAAAAATAAATCCTGTCTTCTGTTGATGCCTGTGTTTATCTCCTCAGGGTTAGCCGAAAAATTCAGAGCAATTAATCACAGATCACGCGTTAAAGTTCATGGAGAAATAAGTGAGGTAGGGTCACCTCTTTATAGACCTAGGTTGACCGTTGGAGAACATAGAAGGGGCTCCAACAATAAATGTTGGAGGCCTTAAAAATTGGAACACAATTTTCTGAAGCACTATTAAATTGATACCTCAAAACTTAAGCAAGGATGTCATCGACTTAATGGAGAGGAAAATTGACTTCTAAAGGTGTGATTTCATATGGTTATAAGTACTAACAATACCATTCCTAAACATCAAGACAAGAAACCCTTAAGACCTCTATTTAACGTTGTGTTGGATCTTGCCTAGAATTATTTTCAATTCCACTAAAATTTCAAGTCAATGATTGGTTTAGTGCATTTGATCCCACTGAGGTTGTGAAGTCAATGATTGGGTTACAACCTTTGATTCTTGAAGATATTCAACTTATACACAATGAGATTGTGGCGAGAATCATTGTTGTATATTGACAACCATAGGTGAATAAGGTGTGATGTTACTATCCCTAGGGTTTTAGCCCACAAAACTGGGCCTTCATTTTCAAACACAGTTTTCTCTCATGCCAGAAGGAACCATGGGGCGTACCATATATCAACAAAAACATCTCCTCGAGGAGAATGTATCTAGAACGATCTTGACACGAGATTCCATGAATTGCCATGTCAAATTTGCCATCAAAGATCGAGGTAGCTTCTGGTGCTACTTGGGCTATATCAATGACAACCACCTATCAACAAGATCAACTTGAAAGTATGATGTAATTGTCCAAGTCATCCCAAGGCAGGGCATGGTGTGTAGGAATTGAGATCCATGGTTGGAAATCTCCCCGATGAAGAGGGCTAAGCATCTCTAGTCTTGGTATTTGAAGAAGGTATAAAGGGAGCTACACGAATCTTGATATAGGCAGTGATAGTGTCCTTTGATCTCATAGTATAGGGGGCACCTAAAACTGAGGTGTGTCTCTGTCTCTAGTTCTTGTAGGTGGAACATTTGGTAGACACTACCAACCATGGTATATGATGGTCTATCTCCATGTGAAGTCTGAGAACCTAAGTAACCGGGTTCGTTCTATAGGGCCCACGAATCCGAATCCGTCGTGTCCGACACGATTCTCTCGAAATTCGTGTCCAAACAACATGACATGTTGTGTCCTTTTTTGACATGTCGAATCCCCCTGTGTGTCACGATTTTGGCAGCGTGTCACGATTTTGGAAATCGTGTCCTGTTTTCCAGGACTCCTTAGGCAGAAAAAGTGACCTGCGTGGGTATGAAAAGGCCGCATTTGGTCATTACAGCCACGCATATTTTCATTTGGCAAGCGTTTTATGAACTGTTGGCAAGTGGAGAAGGGTTTGCGGCAAGGAGTTAAGGGAGTAGAGCATTCGGCAAGGAGATTCAAGTACCAGGTAAGCGCATTTCACCTCCATTTTTTTGCATTTCTTATTTTATTACAACAGTTTGTATATGATTTTTTGTTTACAAATTTGTGCATGTTTTGTTCATTTCTTTTATAGTATTCATAGCTCAATCAAAGGCAGCAATTAGGGGGCAAAGGAAGGGCAAGAATGTCATGGGTGGAGATGCCCCTCCTCCCTCAATATCATCAGAGTCTACTGCAAGTAATGTTGAGGGAAGAGGAGGACCTAAAGACAATGATAAATATCCATTGTGGAAATATGTCACAAGAGAGGATGGGCCAAACACCAAGGTAAAGGGAGGAGGCAATGTGCAATGGAAATGCAACTTTTGTCACATTTCTTTCAAAAACACATATTACCGTGTGAAATCACATTTGTTGGCTTTACTGGGTTGTGGGATTGGAGCTTGTAAAGCTGTTTCTTTACAAAAGAGAAAAGAATTGGAAAAGGAGTCCAATGTTGGTATGGAACATGTGGCTTCAAAATCAAGAAAACCCAAGAATGAAGACCCCCTTCCATTTTTGAGGAAATCCACCACCAAATTTCCATTTGAGAGTTCTACTTCTACTGGGGGACAAGCATAAAAAAGAAGAGCACTTGGTCCAATGGACAAGATTTTCCAAAAAGAGAGACGGGAAGAGCTTGATCTCACCATTGCCTTCTTCTTCTATCAAAACATCATATCATTTAATGTTGCACACTCACCTCTATTTATTGAGATGTGCCGAACTCTAACTCAAGGGGCTCCAGCAGGGTATGTGCCTCTAGGGTCAGAGAAACTGAGAACCACATTGTTGACGAAGGCAAAAAAAGAGGTGCAAAAAATGCTTGAGCCTATTGTAGCATCATGGCCAACATCTGGGGTTAGCATTGTTTTTGATGGATGGACAGATCCAACACGACACCTAATCATCAACTTCATGGTGTCTTCCTTGAGTGGTCTAGTTTTCATGAAAACAGTGGATACACTTGGCGAATACAAGGATGCACAATTTATTGGTGAGTTATTTATTAAAATTATTGAAGATGTAGGTGTTGATTCTTGTGTGCAAATCATTACAGATAATGCACCTGTTTGCAAGGCCGCTGGCATGATTGTGGAAGCTAAATATCCACAAGTGTTTTGGACACCTTGCATTGTCCATTCATTGAACTTACCACTGAAATCCATTGCTTCTGATGTGCTTTGGATTGGAAGCATTATTGAGGATGCAAGACATATCCGTAACTTTGCGCAAAATCATACAAATGCCCTTTACTATCTACAAGGAGTACACTAATCTATCATTGTTGAAGATTGCTGATACACTGTTTGCATCTTCATTCATGATGTTGAAGAGGTTGAGGGAGGTCAAGACCGCTCTTGGGTCCATGGTTATTTCTGAGTTTTGGTCTTTTTAGAGAAAGATAGATCAGGTAGCCTCTAAAAGAGTGAAGGAAATAGTGCTAGATGATGCTTGGTGGGAGAGGGTAGATTTAATTATTTGGATCATGGACCCTATCATTTCTTTGCTTCGATTTGCAGATACAGACAAACCCATCCTAGGAGAGGTTTATGATGAGGGATTGGATTCCATGATTGAGTCTGTGAGGAGCATTATTTCTAAGAGTGAGTGCCCCGAGTATGAGACATCACCAAAGGCCTTCTGTGATACCATACATGATATTCTTGTCAGCAGATGGGACAAGAATTGTACACCTTTACATTGTTTGGCTCACTCATTGAACCCCAAATACTACAGCCATGAGTGGTTGAATGGTGGACCTTCCCGCAGATTCCCTCCTCACATGGATAGGGAAATCTCACAGGGGAGGAAAGAGGCATTCAGGCGGATTTTTTAGGATAGTGCATTGCTTGCTGAGGTGGAGGATGCCTTTGCAGAGTTTTCCACTGGCACTGGTCAATTTGGAGGTGATGAGGTGATTAGAGACAGGGGGGCTAAGAAGCCCTATTCTTGGTGGGCAAATCATGGGGCAACAAGCCCTCTTCTTCAGCAGTTAGCCATGAGGCTCCTCTCTCAGGTGACTTCATCCTCTTGTTGTGAGAGGAATTGGAGCACATATGGGAATTTGTATAGTGTGAAGAAGAGCAGGCTTGAGCAGTCTAGGGCAGAGACAATGATGTATGTGCACACCAACCTTTATCTTATTTACAGGCAGAGGGAAGAGTGGTCGAGGGGAAAGACAAAGATGTGGGATGTCTTTCCTGATGATATGGGTTTGGACATCAGTGTTGAGTTGGCATTGGCCAACATGGATCTCAATGATCCAGTGCTAGAGCCTGTTAGATTTGATGACTTAGAGGGGTCATCCTCCACACCAGCGGATGCAGGGGCGACTATGGATACAAGGGAGGAGGAGGATGCAGAGGAGAGCAGTGGGGAGTCGGGACCATGATGGTGAGGACATTGATGCTGATTGATGCCTTGAGGCTTGTATACCTGTAGTTGTTTTATATTTTCTATTTCTATTTGCCATTGGCATTGCACCAACACTACCTATGTAACACATTTTTATTTGATGACTTAATGAGAAAACTACAGTTGTCAATGTGTTTATCTTACTATCTTGTAGTTGTAAGTTGTCTTTCAATTATGAATTATGAATCATGATTTATGTGACCAGTACCACTGACATGTATTTGAATTTTGTATGTACTATGCATGCTAATAGCTATAGATGAAGATCTATGTTTGAAATCAATAAATTTGTATCATTAATTAAAATTTGTGTAAGAAATATCTAAGTTTTAATATATATATATATATTATATATATGATAATATTATATTATAATATAATATATATATATATTAATAAAATAATATATAACGAATCCTACGTGTCCTGTTCCGGGGGGTCAACGTGTTCGAATCCGACACCACAAATCTCGAATCATACGAATCCCGAATCCCCGTGTCAGGTGACTTAGCTGAGAACCAATTTGGAATTGTCCTAGCTGGATCCTAAGCGAATGCATCTAATCTCTGCGTGTTTAAGGGTGGTGGACTACGATGCTATCTTGCAGCTCCAAAAAGTGCTCTAGGTAGAGACATCTTCGATCCCATGCTCATCAGAGGTGAGGTGCAAGTGACTTGAATTTACAATCTCTGATGATTTGGATTGGATCAATATATTATTTGTCATCCATCTTGATGCTTTTAGAGGAAAAAGTGGATGAATCAACTCACACGACCATTTTGACCAGTGGGTTCTAGTTTGATGAAATGGGGTCTAAAACTTTTCGGAAGCAAATTGAGGCCTTAAACGACATTTTTGGGGATAAACCTTTGCTGTTGAAGTGCTACACCACCTAGCAATATTTTACACTTCTATCCTTCCAACGACGCAAGAAAGACCTAAAATAGAGTCCATATGCAAAAGTTATGCCACTTGGAAGTTGACCTTCCTATTTTGACCACTATGATTTGAGAGGATGCCATGTTAGACCCCATTATCGTGATGAAGAATACTCTAGAAGACTCAATATTGTAATTCTAGTTAAGATTTGAAGGATTCAACTTTAACCATTAGTAGGGTGTCAGGCTGTGTTATAGTCGAGCCACTGTTGAATGGAGTTAGAGAGCAAGGGTTTGTAATGACCAAAAGTTGTATACGCAGCGGAAATATTAAAATACTTCGTAGACAAAGCCATCCATTATAGGACAATAATTGTAAATTGTATATTGTATAAAGAATTGATATAGGATGAGTACAAATGAGAATGAGGGCCCGCTTATATACCCTAGGCAGGTGTCCTTTCACGAATGGCCATGTCTCTAAGACCTGCCTCTTCATTACTAACTAACTAATCATTAGTCAATTAATTATCGTTTATTATTATATTTATATTTGCATTTATTATTTTATTATGAATTACATTCATAACATAGCCTTCCCCTTCAAAAAGCTTTGTCCTGATGAAAGACTTGATCTCTTTTTCTGTTTCGAAAGTCTTCTCGTCTCGACATTGTCATCTTCGTTGATACTAGTTGATATGATTCTCTAAGTGACAAATAAAACTATCACACTAAGAAGGGATCAGACCATCCTAGATTGATCTTCTGTGGAATCAAATTTTGTGATGAATAGTTGTTATAGGACTGCATTCTGCAAACTTCAGTGTCCTTGGGAACATAATTTTGTCGTTTATTTTCTAAGCGATACTGGTACATAGTTTGATTGGAAAGTCCGTTCTTGTGATTTGGATGTCGATACATAGCTCCTTTGGTTTGGCTTTCCTCTAACATATTAGTGGTTGATTCTTGATTTTTTTCTGGCGTCGTTGTTGTTAAGTTGGCGACTGAATCATCATTTGGAATGTCCATTGTTTGGATTGCAGCTTCTGCATATGTTTTAACTTTTCTAGATTCCTCTTCTTCCTTACTTGTGATATTGACTGGATCAATATTTATTGCCTTATCTTCAACTTGGACTGAAACGACTGACAACTTCAATACTTCACCTTGAAGTTGTTCTAGCTTGTCATTCAACGATTTCTTGTCATTTTAAAGTTTTTTTATTTTCGTAAGTAGGGTTTGGTTATGATTCCTTAAATGTACAAGTTCATCTTTTTTTGAATTATTGACTTTATTCTTAGTAGCTTCATCATCTTTTAAACTTCTGATTTGTTCTAATAATGTCTGATTAAGGCTCTTAAAACATAAATTTTCTTCTTTTTGTTTTAATAAATGTTTCTTGAGTTCCTTCTTTGTGGCTTTGGCTTTCTTGACTTGTTCGAGTAGTTTTTTATTATGACCTCTGAGGCGTGAAATTGATGTTTTTATTGCAAATGGCTTCTTCAAGCTATTTTTGCTTCTTTTTTTTGTTATCCTGAAAAATCAAGTCTGAGACATCCTTGAAGTTTTCTAATTCTACTGAAGATGTTATTGATTTTGGTTTACTTGTTATGTCTCGAAATGTGACCATCTTTCCTTTATAAGGAAATGTCAAAACCTGTTTCTTTATGTTTAACATGAATGTACCCAAATTCTTAAATTAGGAGTATGATGTCAATATTCATCTTTACAACATGAAATTGAGATATGTACTCATAATGACCTATTGTCACTTGTAAATCACTAATGTTATACTCTTTTTGGTCAAAAATAATTTTCCTTACACCAATGCTTGGCTCTAGAATTAATAGCTGATTTGTCAAGTTAATGTTGATGTAATTTTTATCGTTGGTTGTGCTGATAGGGATATTAATTTCTCTTCCTTGGATACTTCCTTTTGATGTAACTACTCTGTGATCCGTAATTGAAAAACCTTTATAGGAAAATCATCCTTCATTTCCAAATTAGAATCCCTTTTTTTTATGACTTTCAAGATGAGTGGAAGGTCTAAAATAATCCTTCTATTATTTCTTGTATATATATATTAATATTAATAAATAAATTGATAATTTATAGTTGTTAAATTATATATTATATTTGTATATATAAAATATATCTATAATTAAAACTTAATATAGTTTATTTTATAATAATAAACTTTTATGATTTATTATATAATTTATATACTTTTAATGATGTTAATATATAAATTATTTTACACTTTAATTAATATAAATTATATAAATTTTATATTTTAATTGAGCCACGAGTTAATGGAACGATGGCAATGATTAATGGCTTCACTGTTTCACTGAGATAAGGGGTTTAACGACCGGATGACGATTGCGTGAGCGGATGGCACAATATAGCGAGATGGCAGAAAACTTAATTGAGCTGAATGTGGCTATCAAATTGTAAAAAGAAGTGTCTTATCAAAGGAAGATAGAGACGATTCCAGCAGGTGGTTTTCACCCGCATTAGGTTTCCACCTTATATCTTGTGTTCATGTGTGTGATTGTCTGTTCTGTTTTACTGCACCTGGTTATTGTTTATATGGTTTTGATGCACAGATTAAAGATCAACATATGATGAATTAACTAAGTTATAAGTTTGAAGAGTTTACGCTAGTTGCCTTATATACAGTTGCGTATACACACAAGTTTAATTAACAGAAGTAGTGTATATAAATTTGATTATGGAAATGAAATATTATTGACTTGCTAATATTGATTCACCCCCCTCTTAGTATTATTTCCAACAGATAACTTTAGAACATTAATCATTATCCTCTAAAGATTTACATGCAATCTAGGATGTCAAGAAAAGGTACTGTTGACAATTAAAAGAATGAATAACATGATTTTTGATATCATAGGATTCCATCCTCCATGGTTACATGAAATATCTAACTTAAGAAATTAAATCATGTTCTTGGTATCACATATTTTGCTTGTAAGTATGTATTACAGGGATAAAATATAATGGCTTATTACAAAGAAGGCACTTCAAGGAAAAACTTTCAAGGTTTGTTAAGGAACTTCTCCAGGTATGTCTTAAACTAAACACCTTGTAAATTCTCTTAAAAGGTACGTTCATCTTATTTTTGAAATTTGCGTTACATTACTAATATCATTATGTCTTAGCTGTCTTGAATCATAAAGATTCTTGTTTAGGGTGATTCATCTTTTGATAAATCTACCCTCATATTCTTTGTAGGAATTTACAGGGTAAGTTCCTCAGATAGAACACCAAAGGACACCGCTCACAAATAGATCATAGATCAACACACTAGTATTCTTGATGTGGTTAAAACTCTCAAAGAGGGAAACAGTCCACGGTCTGAGCTAACGTGACCACTTCAGGCAATTTATTAATAAAAGAAAGAAAAATTACATAAGCTTCTCTCGTGAACGGTCACCCTACAAATGATCCTCCATGCTCTTTAAATAGAGATCATGGACCAATCGGGTGTTAAGCCACAGATTAAGTGTCTGTAATACCGAGGAGAGAATGGACCGTCAAATTACTTCATGTCTAGAACATATCGTGACTGTTGGATTGTAAGTTACAAATGTACATAGTAAAGAAACTCACTTTACCTAACTCTACACTAGACCAAGTTATACTTAACTATTTCCTATGTGTCAGAATATCCTAACATCCCCCCTTAAGAACAAGTCGGGATAGGATTGAAGGATGTACAAATATGACACAATAGGAGAAGGAATGAGGCATTGGAGCCTATCCCCCCTTAGTGACAACTTCTTGAAGTCCAATCATAAATCGAAGTTTAGTAAACTTTGCCTCTGTGAGAGCCTTTGCAAAGATGTCTGCAACTTGATCATCAGTTGAACAATATTGCACTTCAAGAACATGGTCATGAATGAGCTTTCTGATGAAGTGCATGTGTAGTTCAATGTGTTTGCTGCGCTGATGTTGGACTGGATCTTTGTATAGTTGAATGGCACTTTGATTATCACACCAAATTGTAGTCGGATGTTGCTGCTGAAAACCAAACTCTGGCAAGATTTGACGAAGCCACAGGGCTTCCTTACTAGCTTCCACGGCGCCACGATACTCTGCTTCTGCTGAAGAAAGAGAAATGGCACTTTGTTTCTTGCAAGCCCATGTAATAGGTCCAAAACCAAGAGTGAAGACATAACTTGCAGTAGACTTCCGATCATCATGGTCACCAGCCCAATCGGAATTAGTGAAACCAACCAATAGAGGAGATGCTTCTACACTGTAATGAATCCCAAATTGAATTGTTCCTCGAACATAATGAAGTATTCTTTTAGCTGCTTTCCAATGACTTTCATGTGGGTTTTGCATAAACCGAGCAATAAGGCCAATAACAAAGGAAAGGTTAGGACCGGTATGGGTCAGATACAAAAGTTTTCCTATAAGTTGACGGTATAAGGTAGCATCAACTTCAGGGGAAGTACAAGTGACTGAAAGTTTGGCTCCAGACTGAAAGGGAGAAGGGGCTGGCTTACAGTCTTCCTTGTGAAAGTGGCGTAGAAGATCACAAGCATACTTGGACTGGGAAAGGGAAATACCTTCCTTGGATTGCAAGACTTGAAGACCAAGAAAATAATGCAAGTGTCCTAAGTCTGTCATTTCAAACTTCTTATTAAGGCTGGACTTCACATGGTTTATAAGGTTGGGATCACTACCAGCAAGGATAAGATCATCAATGTAAAGAACAAGAATGATAAGAGACTTACCCACTTTCTTGTTGTAGACAGTATTGTCAGAATGACACCTAGAAAAGCCAGTATCTAAAAGAAAGCTATCTATTTTGGCATACCAAGCCCGAGGGGCTTGCTTGAGACCATAAAGGGATTTCTTACGCCGACATACAAGGCTGGAGTCAGTTTGTATAAAGCCAGTAGGTTGTTCCATATAGATTTCTTCATGCAAGTCCCCATGCAAGAAGGCAGATTTAACATCCTTCTGATGGACTTCCCATTTGAAAGAGGCAGCAAGGGAACAAATAAGGCAGATAGAGTTCATTTTGGCAACAGGGGAGAAGGTTTCAGTATAGTCAATGTCTTTAACTTGTGAAAAACCCTTAGCAACAAGACGAGCTTTATGTTTATCAACTTTTCCATCTAGTCCATACTTGGTTCTGTAAACCCATTTGCATCTAACAAGTTTTCGTCCCTTCAGAAGAGGAACAAGATCCCATGTATCATTTGCCAATAATGAACGATATTCTTCATTCATAGCTGTGTCCCAATCTGGATGGCCTGAAGCTTCTGCAAAGGAGTCAGGCTCATAAGTCATTGAAGCCTGAGCCAGTAAAGAAGAGGCTCTATCGAACTGAGAATGTGTACGTCGCTGATCTGTAGGATCACCTGCTGCATCTCGAGTAGCACAAACCCATTTTGGAAGCTGAGGAGCCGAAGGAGGATCTTGAGAAGGTGGGGGAGGATTGTCATCCTCGTTGTTATCGTTTGAAAAAGAAATATTTTTCAGAAGTAGAAGGGATAGAGAGAGGTGGCACATCCACCAAACTAGGCTCGTAGGCCGATATATTTTCAGCAAACTTTACATCTCTTCTAATGATAACATTTTTGGATTTAAGTGGAATAAGTCTATATCCTTTGGCATTTTCAGAATATCCAACAAAAATACATTTTGCACTCTTAGGATCTAAAGCTTTATGTTTCTCATTTGGAATATGGGCCCATGCTTCACTTCCAAAACCATGAAAGTGACTTACATCTAGTGTAATTGAGCTCCATGCTTTTTTTGGAGTGATACTATTTAAAACCTTAGTAGGAGTGCGATTTACTATGTAATTTGCACAGTTAATTGCTTCTGCCCAAAAATTAAGATTAAGTCCTTTAGATTGAAGCATACAATTAGCCATTTCCTTTAAGGTACGATTCTTCCTTTCAACTACACCATTTTGTTGTGGAGTATATGGAACATTATGTTGCATTTGAATTCCATGTTCAGTGCAAAAGTTGATGAATTTGTTGTTAACATATTCTCCGCCATTATCAGATCTTGGCTTAGGAATTTGGTGTCCAGATTGTTTCTCAACAAAGGCCTTAAAGGCCAAGAACATGTTAAATACTTCACTCTTGAGTTTTAAGAAGTATACCTAAGTGCGTCTGGAGAAATCATCAATGAAAGTTAAGAAATACTTGTAGCTAGAGAATAAAACAATTGGAAGTGGACCACATAAATCACTATGCACAAGCTGTAAAGGGGTTGAGGCGTGCCAAGAGGCATGCTTTTCAAAACTATCCCGATGATGTTTTTCGAGTACACATTCGGAACAAACACCATCTCTGCAAGATACCATTGGAAGACTTGTCACCATATTTTCTTTACATAGATTTTGAAGGGAGCGATAGTTTAAGTGACCAAATCGCTCATGCCAAAGCTTGCTCACTTCATCATTATGAGCAACAAATACCGAGGGAAGAGTTGATATCCCAAAGTTGTGAAACTTATACAACCTTGTAGAATCATCAAAAATGCCAGTAGCTAAAATCTGTTTAGGATCTCTTAGGTCCTTAATTACAACATCATGAGGTGAAAATTCAATGGTTTTACCTTCACCTGAATGAATTATCTGATATACAGATAGAAGGTTGCAGGATAAGGTTGGAACACATAATACATCATTAAATTGACATTGTCTAGATGAATAGTTCCAGTCCCTACAACACTAAGAGATCTATCATCACCAACATATATATTTTTGGTGTTACAATCATTTAAAGAAGAAGACATGGCTTTATTTGGCCATGTGATAAGTAGCTCCAGAATCAATGAGCCACTCATGAGAATGAGAAGAAGAAGACACATTTAGTGCATAACTAGATCGAGATGCTTGACAACCACATGCCGAAAGTGCTATTTTTGAAGATGAAGTTGAAGTTGAAGAGTGCTTCAAATGGATGTTATGCTTCTTCATTGCTACTTCCAAGGTTTCCTTCTTCTTAAAAACATTTGGATTCTAAGTGGCCATCTCGATTACAAAAGTGGCAATGTCTATCAGGCTTCTTCCCTTTGTTTTTATTTGCCTTATCATTTTGTTGAAATGATTTTTCATTTTGAGACTGAAATTGCTTAGGACCCTTGTTTGGTTTAGGACCATTCTTTTTAGGATACTGCTTCTTAGGGTTCTTTGAATTTGGTTGTTGCTGGGTGGCTAAGGCTAAGTAGAAAATTTTCCAAGATTTAAAAGATCAAGATGTAAGAGTTTTTCTTGTTCTCTTATTAAAGAATCACAAAAGGCATCAAAAGAGAGGGACTTGTAGTCTTGTCCTTGAGAAATAAAGGCTTTTCTAGTAGAATGGAAGGTGGAAACAAACACAGAGTAGGCTGGTCCCAACTTAGTAAGAATGGAATAGATGAGGCTACCATATTCTTTTTTAACCTTAACACCTTCCAAGAGAACTCTAAGGATCTTGAATTTGGACAAAAAATCTTCAATGGAAGAAAAATTATTGGGGTCCAACATGAGCAACTCATTTTCAAGTTGATGGGCTCTAATTTCATTTTTAATTCCCAAAACCTTAGTGAGTTGTTTCATTGCTTCATTAGGGGTATCAAGTTCTGCGATATGGAATCTAAGGTCTGGAGAAATAGATATCCCTATCAACCCACGTGCTTGATATTGCCTATTTTCCCATTTGGCTGCCTTATCTTCATCTTTAGGTTTAGTTTCTTGGCCTGAGGCTATTCTTTAAAGACCTTTACTTCTAAGTAAATCCACAATGTAGGACCACCATTGGAAGTAGTTGGTGCTGTCAAGAATAATTTGGCATGGGCTTTCCATTTTAATAGAAACTCAAGCAGTAGATGCTGAAACTAAGTGTTCCAATGTAAAGATCTCGAAAAATTAGGCTGATTAAAAAAAAAAGACTCTAAAAATAGCTTCCGGATGAAGTAATTATGGCCTTTTGAAAAAAAGTTGTTGAAGATGCGGGTGAAGTACGTGAATGTGCGGAAGTGAATGATAATGTTATATTTAAAAAAAAAAATACTCCCTCTTTCCAAACTTAATCTATTTAGGTCACTTCAAATTTTTTTTTTTTTATTATTATTATTATGTGACCCACTTTTATAAATAAGTGAAAGTCACTTTTACAATGGTACTTTATGAGCTACTCACTAAATTGTAACTTCAATAAAAGATAAAGAGACATTAGAATTATAAGTGACTCACTTTTTATAATGGGTGAGAACACTTTTACATAAAGTAACTTTAAAACATAAGTTACATGTGCTTTTTGAAAAAGTAACTCAACAAAAAGAAAGACTAGAACCTAAGACCTCTATTCTCATAAAT
This sequence comes from Pinus taeda, assembly GCA_000404065.3. Taxonomy (NCBI): domain Eukaryota; kingdom Viridiplantae; phylum Streptophyta; class Pinopsida; order Pinales; family Pinaceae; genus Pinus; species Pinus taeda. Next base: position 13,969 of record APFE030443504.1, on the reverse strand, counting down.
TAACTTTGGACCAAGTGAGCTAGTTTAAAATGTTAAATTTTTTTTGAAAAGAGGAAGGGGTTTTTTGTTTGTTTGTTTGTTCATTAGCCACTGAAGCTTTGGGGTCTGTGCTTACTTGAAAAAACTCTTTTTGCCTACAAAACAAAAAACCACACAACCCAACACGGATATGCAAAAAAAATCCAAATCTTATGGCTTGAAGTTAGCTTTCGTTGGAAACTAAATATTTTTCTCAATGTTTCTGATTTTTCGAGATCACACTAAGGCGCGGCGGAAAAGAGCATACGCATGAGAAAAATCCTTTCTTTCTGTTTCTGATTTGCCCAGATCGCACAGAGTCGCAGGGCAAAGAGCATATGCAGAAATGAAAGGTATAGATCTGGTAATAAAAAACAAAGAGCTAAATAAACCGAAATAAACAGAGAGATGAATAACTAGAACTGCAAAAAAAAATTATATACCGCCAGATCTTAAAAATGACATAGTTAGAGCTACTGGAAACCTTTTCGCGTGAAACGAAAGGGGTTCCTCACTGAAACAGATGCTCCTAACACAATAGAGCAGTTCTCTCGGCCCGAAACCAGTCAGAAACAGTAGATCTAGTTAACGACAATCACATGCAGTTGTACCGACTTCGGATTTGGATCACCAACGGATGTGGCCCTCAAATAGCTCTGATACCATGTAGGAATTTACAGGGTAAGTTTCTTAGATAGAACACCAAAGGACATCGCTCACAAACAGATCACAAATCAATATACCAATATTCTTGACGTGGTTAAAACCCTCAAAGAGGGAAACAGTCCACGGCCTGAGCCAACACGACCACTTCAGGGAATTTATTAATAAAAGAAAGAAAATTTACATAAACTTTTCTCATGAACGGTCACCCTACAAATGACACTCCATGCTCTTTAAATAGAGATCGTGGACCAATCGGGTGTTAAGCCACGGATCAAGTGTCGGTAATACCGAGGAGTGAATGAACTGTCGGATGACTTCATTGTCTAGAACATATCGTGACCGTCGGATTGTAAGTTACAAATGTACATAGTAAAGAAACACACTTTACCTAACTCTACACTAGACCAAGTTATATTTAACTATTTCCTATGTGTTGGAATATCCTAACATTCTTAATTGATTTTATAGAACCCTAGACAAGTTCTCTAGAAAACCCTAATCTAAGGGTCTGCTAATGTTAGTGTCTGAAACCCTAAAACTGCTTAGGGTTATTGAGAAATGCTATTTTAAGTTTTTGTTGATGATGTCATGTTTGGAGTTTTAGTATGACCATGAAAACCCGAACTTGTTAGGGTTGAAATGATGTTCTTTGAAATCCTAAACCTTTGAAGTTCTAGTAAAGTAGGGTTTGGTATGTTATGAATTGAAACCCTAGATCCTTAGGGTTTGGTTGGGTCTATAAGCAAAACCCTTGTTATGTATTTAATGTCCTAGGCATGAAACCCTAGGTATGAGTCCATTTGGTTGAAATTTGAAACCCTAGATTGTTCTAGGTTGGTATATGTCTAACATATTAATATTGCCTGACATATGATGTGCTTATGATATGCTGATGAATTCATAGATATATGTGTTGACCTAAGTATTAATGGTCACGAGTCCTAGGGTTTGGACACAAGCCCTAGTCAAAGCTTGATGGTCTAGGATGATGTTGTTTGAAAAATATAGGGTTTAGCAACTAAACCCTATTAGTAGTTAAATTCTCTAGTATGTGTGATATGACAATCTGGAATCTATAAATCTATATAGTGATTACTGAGAATTTATAGATGGAAATCTAGGGTTTACATCAAACCCTAGTAGATGCTAGTCATGATGTTGATTAAGCTGTGATTGGTTTTGATTATTGAAGCTCATGTGTGAAATCTAGGATATGTATGAAATCCTAGTGAGGAGTCTAACATATGAATTCTAATAATTGATAGACATATTTCTTGTTTGAATTGTTTCTAAGGGATTGCTATATGAAAGAACTTGTCTTGTCATTAAAAGAATATTGAAACCCTAGATATAATAAGTTTGATAACTTGATGAGTTGTGGATGTGGTTTAGGATTTGTAACAAAACCTGGGCAAGAAGTTGAAGTATTGAAGTATAGTCTCTTACTGATTATGTTTGTAAATGCTTTCGTTATTATAAGATTTTGATATGGCTAACTTCATGCTTCTATAGATTTGGTTGTACTTGCTATCTAAGTTGTGCAGGTACACAATCTTCAAGATGGTGAAGATGTTCTTTGATGTGATAAGTATGATGTGAATAGTAATGGTAATGATAACTCTGATGAGATGGTTGGAAGCCACGAAAGATTCTCCGATGAAGAAAAGAAGACGCTGATCTCCCTAAGTTAAGAGGGAGTCTGGATGAAATCTCCCTAGGATAAGAGGATGGTTGAGAATATTCCTTGTACAAGAATAATTAGATCCTCTTTGATTAAGAGGGAGTGACAAATATGGTTCTCTACTTCATGTGTCATGCACTAGACCAGGACTAACAATGTAAGTTTTAGTGAAGCCCATGAGTGAGAGAAGGAAATTGGAGAATGCATTTTGAGGTGCTATTGAAAGAAAGAAAGCAGGATCCGATTGAAGAATATGTTGCTGCATATGAAATAGAAAAGGAAAGTGTATGATTGAGGATTCTTTTGTCAAAGATTCGGTTGATAGTCTTACTATGAAAATTTGAGAAGCAACATCAAGTTGTCTGGAAGACCCCAGAGGTTTGTATCTGATTATGAATATGTGAAAGTATCTTATTGATTGGGGTTGTGTTTATACAGGTAAATCTCCTGAAGGTTTTGATAGCATGCTAGTTACCGATTAGTTTGATCGGGAGAAATTTGTTGTTCTTGATCTGCCGGATCAAGGGGTGCTGAGGCTTTGTGAGTGAAGCATTGCCTAGGAAGACCTCTGGCCGACACTTTGTGTTGATGTCTAGTTCCTGAAGTAGGAAAGGTGGCGTTGGTCATTGAGCTCTGACACGCACCTAGATCTTTGTGTTGATGGTTAGCAAGTAAGCTTGGTGATACCTAAAGAGGCTGAAAGCTTGAGTCCATCTTAGTCCCACTCGGATAGATTGCCATGGTCAGGAATCTAGTTCGTGGCATTGCGGTGCCTAAATTGGTGAGAGACCAATGGATAGACTACCCTGGTCAGGAATCTAGTCCATGGCATTGCAGTGCCTAAACTTCTTCGTAGATGATGTGTTCTGAGATCTTCCATGTACATCTATGGTTATATGTAAAAATGAATACCTCCCTAGTTAAGAGGGAGTGTTGAAGAATGTACCTAGGTTCAATCTTCATAATTGTACTGGAAATCAAAATGTAATATATTTTTCAAAAGAAAGCAAAAATAATTTTATTATTAATTTAATTGAGTTATTAAAGCATGGGTTTCATGCTTGGGTCAATTGTCTTAGGTCAAGCCTCCCTTGTAGGATTTAGGTTGATTGTCAAAGTCAATTCTTGTTTGTAGACTCCTCCATCAACTCTCCTTGTTGTCAGCCTCAAATAAATTATCTACAAGTCAGCCTACAAGTCGGCCTACTAAACACATCCCCTCAAGAACTCATGTAGGCTCATTACAAGAGGGAAACCTCTATAAATAGGAACGCAACCTTCGACCAAAAGAGGACGAATGAACTCGTGAATCTCAGAGACAGTTGTGGATTTTATAGAGATGTTTTGGTGCTATTATAGAGGATAAAATTTGGATAAGACATTTAAGAGATAAATGTTTCAGTGTCATTACAGGGAGCTCAGATAGGGTATAAAGATGATCTCTATACTTCCACAGTTTAGTGTTGTTATGCTCCTATAGTTCAGTATCATGCTTACATAGTCTCAGTGCAATCAAAGTTCGGTTCTCCCACATTTTGATGCTACCACTATACTACTGTCTCGGTGTAACCACAATATTGAGGGTTTGATGCTACCACCGTATGGAGGGCTCGGTGCCACTATAGTGTGAAGGATTCAATGCCACCACAATGTGAAAGGTTCGGTATCACCATAGTGAGGAGATCTCGGTGCCAATATAGAAATGAACTCTCAGTGATATTACTATGATGAGGTCTTCTTAATATTATAGTGACAAAATGTTGATGGAATTGTAGTGATGATGTGTCATTAAACAAGGATGACTTGATGGAGGTAGTCTCGAGTCCAGTTTGTAAGGGTCTTGGTCGTCTCATCTTGAATCTACTGAAGGAAGAATTTTGACCGAGTTTTTCCCCTAGAGTTGGGTTTTGCCCTGGCAGTGTGCCTACATCTTGTGTTCTCTTCTATTTGTCACTTGACATTAGTCTTGATGATAGTAAAAGATAATTAAAAGATTTAATAATAATAATGAAAAACATCACAAGTTAATATCATAATAAGAGAAATCGTTTAATTGCCACTCTGTGGATTTCTCAACAGTAGGCTCCCAAGCAAGAGGCTCAACCAACTCCACATATCTAGTCACAACCAGTTGTTGGGTAGGGCAAGCAGCATGCAGATGGGGAGAAAGCGTAGGACTAGGAGGAGAGAGTAGAGCGAATGGAGTCCACTCAACCAGAGGCTCCCAACATAGGGAGAAGATGAGCCAAGTGGGCAGATCAGTTGATCAGGGAGGTTTAGTAGAGAGCAATGTTCCCAAAACCAGACTAGTCATCGAATTAGTAAACCCCCCAACAGGGAAACGGGATCGGAACCAGTAAAAAAAATGCACCCGGTAAAAAAACTTGGACCCGGTAAAAAAACCAGACCAAAAAAACCAATCAACTAAAAACACAAAATATTCAAATTTTAAATAAAACCAGATATATTCATGTGCATCCACCTAAATCCAAACCGTTTATACACAAATATGCAGAAGTTCTCATTTATAGAGCATGTAAAGGTGCACATAACCAAAATAACACCGAATGCAATCCATATTTGAACCAAAAATACTTAAAAAAACAAGAACTAGATGACCTCTAGAGTCTAACATATAAAAAAAAAATCATTCTACAACAAATACCTCCATATCATCCAAACCTTTGCCTATATTGGGATCTTTGTCATCAATATCACCCTCTAAGCATTAAAATAAGATAAAAAATGCTTAGCATGTCAATTCAAGATTTTGTTTTGAGTGATGGGTACATTTTTAGTAGGATCATAATAAAGGAGTTCAACAACCAATGCCACTAACATCAAGGTACATAGATGGATCGTTGCTTTTGATTAAATGCTAGTTTGATACCCTCATACATGATAAAATCCAATGGAAACATTGCAATGTCCCCAATCTTGAAATCCTGAAAAATTGTTAAGTTTGTTGGATTTTGAGTGAGATCTAAAATTTTACTTTCTCCATACGAAATCCAATGAGGTTGGAACTATTCTCAAGCATCCTAAGTCATTTCATGATAATGTTAAAAATTTAAGTAAAAGGATGACATTACCATGAATTGCATAGCAATAGTAGGGCCATAGGCTTGAATATTAGGCACCTTTTTTGGGCTAGTGCCCAACTCAAACAAAAATTAAAAGGAAAAAATAAAAACAAGCCCCACTTGTTGCATTCTACGTGGCTTTACTTTACTGAACTGACAAAAAATTATTCAAGTCAATGGTTCGAATTGGTTCTTGCCTCAAAACGGTCGGACCAGGCGGTTCAGACAGGTTCGGTCCGGTCTTGATAACATTGGTAGAGAGTTGGAGCCCCTAACTCCACATTCAGATAGAGTAGATAGCCATAGAGGTACACGAGGTACATGACATTGTTGACTGAGTTGCTAGACTCAGAGCCTTCTTGTTACAAGCAGGTAACCTCTCAACAGGTATGGCGAGATGCCATGGTGGATTATTTCTCCATCATGAAGAATGACATTTGGGAGTGTTAGATTTTGTAGCATCAGATAGGTGTTCTAGTCTCGATTTGTGTCTGAGAGACTAAAGAACACAAGAACCCCAAAATCTAGAAAAGCTTTCACGAGATATGCTTGTAAAATGCCTTAATTAAATTAATTGATCAATAACTAAAAAATGCCTAAGTCTAACTTAGGAAAATTGATTAATTAATGGGAATTAATTAAAGATGATTGAGAATGCGCTAACTCACACGAATCGAGTCTAAGATGATCTTAGCTGTTGATGGGGATTTAATCATGGTCCTTGAAGCTCCAACGAGAGATTATAAGAGCAAGTTGATGGGTTGGAGATAGACACATTGAACACGAGGGGAGCGAGTTCCTTGGCAGATCGAGCTATCCAGTTGCAGAGATTCAACAAGGAAGTGAGTTCGAGCCAGAGAAGGAGAGCACCAATGGTTGATGGAGCAATAAAGAGAATTCCAAAGGAGTTTCCTAACAATTTTCCAGTGCCGGAGAGGTAGGAAGAAGAAGGCTGAAATTATTCTGCAGAGAGGCTGAATAGCCAGTGCTAGCAACTAGAAAACCTAGTGTGAAAGCCAGAAAGGGAGTTGTTTCAGTTGCTGGAGACTGGGAGATCACCCGGAAAGCAGAGCGAGTCATTTCCAAAGGTAGAGCAAGGCTGGACAACTCAGTTGGAGTTGAATTGTAGGAAAAACGAATTTCCTAGGCCAATAGTGCGAGTTCCAGGCAGACTGTGTTGCTGGGGAGAGTGAATGGGCAGGTTAGAGGGAGGTCAAGTTTGTTTGCAGAGGGAGAATTTTCTCCATATTATTTTTGCCATATCATTTCCAGAGGATTGCCAGTTGGGCATCCAAATATTGTACTCAAATTTTTTACTATTGAATAATAATAAAATAAACCCTCATTTGCTACATCGGTTTTCCCTTCGGGGTTTTTCCGGGAATCATTAGTCCAAAAATATTGGTATCTATTTTATTGTGTATGTGCATTATTTTCTCAGCTTCCAATTTATTTTCCGCAACATATTTTATTCTTGTTGAAGATTGCAATTGTGAGTTTATTGATATTTGCTGTAATAACAAATAAATTGCAAAACAATTAGGAGATAAATTTCCAGTTAATTGCAATCAAGGAATTCTCACAGGGAGGTGGTGCCAAGACCGGTTGGCAAATTAGTGGTTGGATCGCACTGGTTCTATAAGATCAAGCATGGAGCTGATGGGAGTGTGGATAAGTATAAGGCCAAATTTGTGGCCAAAGGGTTCTCTCAAGTCGTGGGGATAGACTATGATAAGACGTTTGCAAACCTTGGTGGAAGAAATGAAATACCAAACCCAGGTGCTGGTGCAAAGCCCAGTGGTGCAGGTGATGTTGGTGCTCGGTCAACTCTACACACTACTGATGTACCAAAAGTAGGAACAGGTAGATATGTGCAAAATATCAGAACAGGTGATAGGGATGCTAGGATAGGAAAGAAGCGGCTACTCGTGCTGCTTCAATAGGTTAAACTGGTGCTCCAACTGATGCTTTCACTAGTGCTGGTGGATTTGGAACTATATATCCTACTGGAACTCCAACTGGGTAAGGATATGACACTTCTACTTAGTGCCAACTAAAGAAAATTGATGTTGAAAAATACCAATATTTGATCAAAAGTATCCTTCACTTCACTGCTAAAGTAAAGTATATCGTCCATTGGGACAATATTGGCTATTGTAGCATAGATGGGGTGGAAGGTCCACCAAATGGATGTACAGTCTGCCTTCCTTAACAGAGTTGTTGAGGAAGAGATATATGTTGAGTAGCTTGAGGGGTTTGAGACTTTCAACAGGGACACACATGTTTGCAGGCTTAAGAGAGCCCTATATAGGCTCAAGCAAGCATCGAGGGTATGGCATTCCTGAATAGACTGCTACCTTCTGGGACTGGGCTTCACTAAGAGTGAAGTGGACCCCAACCTATACTACATTATGGTTGGAGGTATTCTGCTCATTATAGTGTTGTATGTAGATGACTTGATATTAACAGGGGCAGATAACCTGATCCAGAAATGCAAGAGAGATCTTGCAAAAGCAGTGTTATTAGGACCAGATCCAACTGGTCTGAACCAGCTGATTCGACCGTTTTGAGGCAAAAACCGGTTTGGACCAGTGACTTGAACCGTTTTTCGCCGGTTCAGTAAAGTAAAGCTGCATAAAATGCAACAAGTGGGGCTTGTTTTGCTTTTTGCTTTTAATTTTTGTCTTAGCTGGGCACTAACCCACAATAGGTGCCTAATATTCAAGCCTATGGCCCTACTATTTGCTATGCAATTCATGGTAATGTTAAATTCTTAAAGTAAAAGTGACATTCTCCTTTATCTTTCATTTACATCCTTTTACTTTTTAACATTACCATGAAATGACTCAAGATGTTTGAGAGTGGTTCTGATCTCATTGAATTTCGTATGGAGAAAGTAGAATTTTATATCTCACTCAAAATCCAACAGACTTAATAGTTTTTCAAGATTTTAGGATTGGGGGGATTGCAATGTTTCCATTGGATTTGATCATGTATGAGGGTATCAAACTAGCATTTAATCAAGAACACGAATCCCTCTATGTACCTTGATGTCAGTGGCATTGTTTGTTGAACTCCTCTATTATGATCCTACTAGAAATGTACCTATCACTCAAACAAAATCTGGAATTGACATACTAAGCATTTTTTTATCTTATTTTAACGCTTAGAGGGTGATATTGATGAAAAGGATCCCAATATAGGCAAATATTTTGATGATATGTAGGTATTTGTTGTAGCATGATTTTTTTTTGGATGCTACAGGCCATCTAGGTCTTGTTGTTTGATGTATTTTCGGCTCAAAGATCGATTGCATTCGATTTTATTTTGGTTATGTGCACCCTTACATGCTCTATAAATGAAAACTTTTTCTTATTTGTGTATAAATGGTTTGAATTTAGATGGATGAACATGAATATGTGGTTTGCTTCAAAATTGTAATATTTTATGTGTTCTTGGTTGAATAGTTTTTTGGTTTGGTTTTTTAATCACTTCTGGTCCGGTCCTGACCGGTTCTCGGTTCGGGGGGTTTACTAGTTTGATGACCGGTTTGATTTTGACAACATTGTGCAAAAGAGTTTAAGATGAAGGATCTAGGGCTGATGCACTATTTCCTTGGACTGGAGGTATGATAGGGTAATGGGGAGATCTTCTTGGGACAAGGCAAGTTCATGCTGGAGATTCTCAGGAGGTTTCACATGCAGGATTGCAGTTTCGTGATCATGCCTCTATCAAAAATTAGAGGGTGGTGGATGTTATTAGAGCAAAGAGAGTTGATACTAGACTTTACAGGCAACTTACAGGGTCGTTGATGTATTTGGTGAACACACGACCCATCATTTGCTTCGCAATCAACGAGTTGAGCCCATTCATTATTGAGCCTACTAGAGTGGATTGGGCTGCTACCAAGCACGTGTTGAGGTTTCTCATGGGCACAACTTATTATGGGTTGTTATATAGGTAGGATGGTGGAGTGAGGCTTCAGGGCTTCATAGCAGGGAGCTCTACAGACAGAAAGAGCACTTTAGGTTGAACCTTTAGTGTTGGGTTAACATCTGTTTCTTGGTTCAACAGGAAGCGAAGATCAGTGGCAGTGAGTTTAGTTGAGGCCGTTTACATGGCTACCAGCTTGGCAGCCTAAGAGGCTATCTGGTTAAGGAAGCTACTTGTTGGGTTGTTCAATTAGGAGTTGGAGCCCACAATCATACACCGTGACAATGTGATTTGCATTAAGCTCTCTAAGAATCCATTGTTTCATGACCACTCCAAGCACATCGAGATCCAGTACCACCATGTCAAATATTGTGTTCAGAGGGGTATAGTTGGACTTTAGTACGCGCCTACGAAGGAGCAGACAACAAATATCTTGACTAAAGCTTTGTCTAGAGGGAGATTTGTCTACTTTAGAGATAAACTGGGCATAGTACAAAACACCTTCCTCTCTAAGAGAGTGTTGAAAGGAGTTAGAGAGCAAGGGTTCTGCCTAGTTTGTGATGCCTAGACTAGTAGAGGGACCCACAGGTTTCCACTATTACAGATTTTAATTATTTATTATGTATTGACTTAAGAAAAAAATATTTTTCCAAAGTAAAGTTATAATTTGATCGTAGCCTAATGTTAAAAAGTATTCTCAGCCTTTGGGAGTGCTTAGTGGGGTCTAAGTTGAGTTATAAAGGGGAGATAAGGCAACTGGTGGATAGATCGAATCAGTGCATTAGATTTGTGTGTGTTCTTAGCATTTTGTAGCCAACATGTTCAGCTCTAGGGCACCACTTCCATTGTAAAAGGGTAGAAGAAAAGGGGCTGTATGACCCTCAGATTTTCTAGCTAAGTATTTCCTACAACCAGCCTAAGTTCACTTGTGTAGAGGGCTGTAGAAAGGGCGTTTGAATGGCTGTATGGATCCCATATTTGCGCAAGAGGGTTAGGCAAAGAGGGAAGTGCACAGTCCAGGAAAGGCACAAAGGGTTTTTCAGGGGTTGCTGGGTGTAAAGGGAAGTTTCCGTCATCATTGTAATTTTCTGAAAAAGCAATTGCTGAAGAAGAAATAAGAACACACATTGCAGGTTTTCCCCGTTGGGGTTTCTTGGGTAACTTCTAGTGTTATGTGTTTTTTAATGTGCTTTTGTCTTCAATGATTTATTTTTTGTTGTGAATGTTCAGTTAGAATATTCAGTATATTTGGTGAATGCATCTGAAAGTTTTAGTTTTAGTTTCTTTCATTTATGAATTTCATTAAATTAGTTGTTGGGTATTAAATAAGTCTAATAGTCACTATTAGAATTTCCAGTAAACTTAGCACTAGACACTTAATTCCTAACAGATTATAGTTCTACCGATTAATTGCACAGCTAGGTTCCTAACATTAATTAATTTAGCGGAAGTAAAATATACCAATTTCAATCACAGTGACACAATAGTTTTCGCCCAATCAAATCAGTTCATCATTAATATAATTTAGAACCTACTTGGTCGCCTGTCTGGGGATAATGGCTTAGTTGAGGAAACACATACAATCACTGGATTTGATCCAGTCGATCAAGCCCTCCTTGGTTGATTTGGATCTCCTTGCTGCCCCCTTCCCAAAGAGTATCGTACTCATCACTGAGATGCCTCTCTCAGCCTTGCTTTTGTATATGGTGTGTTTTCTCCTTCTCCATCGCCTTGTTTTATAACTTTACATTGAGCTAAATCCCTAGCCCTAGTCTCCAAAGTGATTGAATGCTAAGATTAGATCTCACCTCAATTGGGATCGAGGGTTGAGATTAAAACATAATCACTAAAGTAATTTACTTTAGTTTTCCTAAATTTACTTTAACTCAATAAGGCAACATAATAAATATGTGCTTTTCCTAAGTCTAACTTAGGCTAAGCTACAAAAACAACTTGCTCACACTAGGGCAAGTGTCTAAGGAGACTTTGGACGACTTCTGCATGCCTAGACACTTAGGCTTGTTCAAAAGTACACACTCGAGCTACAAATATCAACATCCCTCTCATTGAGGGAGTTACTCCTGCCACTTGGAACTGAATTCAATCCTGGGACTACATTTTCTACCATGGCCACCCCCTTTGGATTGGAAACCTTCCTTGCCATTTGGTTTGGAAAAATCCTCGATGTCTTGCTATCCTCGACCTAGTTCTTAGAAGCTTGTTGCTCTTGAACATCTTGTAAGGTCATCTTGTACCAAGAGACCTTCTTGACATACTTGGGGGAATTTGTTGATTACTCCACCCCTCTTGAAATTGAAGGTTGACTTCCTTTGAGTTGCTCTACCTTCGGATTAACCTGCTCCTTGTTCTTTGTCATTGCTTTGCTTCTACTCTTGTTAGGTCCTTGTTACCGCTCAAACTCGCAGGGGTCCTAGGAGGGGATCCCAAAGGGACAACTACTAGGTCAAGGGAAACAATGGAGCAATAGTCCACTGTCACCTCAGCTAAAGCTCCCTGCTCTTTATGGACTTTCACTGTTGGGAGGAGACCCGGTAGTAAAGGGAATCACTAGAAGGATGAATCAATGAAGAGAAAAGGAATGATTCCTAATGCCTATTCGTATGAGAGAATCAATTGTATGGTTTGCTTGCTTGAGAAGCAAGGTGTAAGGCTCTCTAAGAAGGGCCAAGGGAGTTTCAAGGGCTAGGGTTTGCAAATGAGAATTATTGAGGAGGAACCTAGTCCTAGAAACCCTTGTGACAATTGGTTTCCAAATGGTCTTTGTAAAATTATCTTCCAAAAGTCGTGGGACCACATAGGACCAAGTGGACCCAAAGTTAGGTCAAGTGGGTGGAGTAGATCAATCAGGGGTGTGCTTGACCTAATTGAGGGGGAGAAGGGGATTAAAGAAGAATTTTATAGTGTTTTTAATGCAATGATCCCTATAAGGTCACTAGCTAATGGGAAACCAAGGGCAAGAATCGATCTTCGAGTTAGGGCTTGGAATATCTCGAGATCTCACCGTTGAAATTGCTTCAAATTTGGAGGGCTCCTAGGAGACACAACAACACATTAGAGGGCAAGAGATCAGATATTTTTGATGGGTCAATTGTGACAAAAATGATGTCCTTTGTCACCTATGGAGGCTAGGCCTAGAAAGAAAGAGAGAAGGTGAGAAAGATGTGCTTTAGAGTGATCACCAATGGAGGATCAATGCCTAATCCTTTGGGAGAAATGGAATCAAGGATAATCCAATGCTTGAGATGATTTCATGTAGTTAAGGAGGCCTCTAGAACAATTTCGCATGGCAATTAGGGCATGGGACAATTGCTTCAAGGTCTTTACACTTCGATATGCAATATATGATGACTTATCAAGATAAAATTTCGACAAAATATCTCTAGGATTGTTCACTTATTCATACATTGCCCATGACATGATGCAACGCTATAAAAAGACAAATTTCTACAATTTCACTTAAGAAAAGCAATAAATTTCAGCCTAGTATAGCGAAAATCCCCAGCAACGTGCATGTGACATAAGAAAATGACTAAGTAGCATTGAAAGAGTACTTACATGTAAGAAATATATATCCAATCATTATTATATGCTAATACTGAGGCTCCAAGACAAAAATGAAGGGATCCAAACATCAAAATTCATCCATTCATCCAATTTCGTCCCCCAAAAGAATAGATAAAATATCACAAGAGAGAATGATCTAATCCAAGTGACGATGGTCAAATTGATTCATCACAATTGTATTTATACACCTCCTAATGAATTTGGTTTAGCTAATTTGGCCTAATTTAGTCCTTGAAATAAAATAAGGTACATAATAACAAAAATTTTGGTGACGAGCCCACCAAATAGCTTAATAATGTAAAGATAAGCCTCTCAAGAGGGTCAAATGATCAACAAAGTGATTCGTTGGGCCTTTGAGGAGGCTTGATGAAGTCCAAGGGGTGCCATGATGTAGAAATGGACTCTAAACATAGTGGACAAGGGGTTGGCCCTTGTTTTTCAATCAAGAACCTGTGGTGCTCCCAAGTGGGTGTGGGGGCACAAGGACATCCTCATGGGTCTCCAAATGGATCAAGTATGCCTGTAGACCATCTGTGAGGGCTGGAGTAATGACATAAGCCCTCCCTTTGCAATGAGCGTCATCCTAGAACATCTGCTGAGTGTATGGTTCAACTATGGAGCTGGCTGGGCATGGTGCACCAGGTGCATCATCCTCATCTGAAAGGTGGAACACGAGCAATCAATGAACACTACTGGGGATCCATGAAGTCATATCTGCTATGGTGGAGGCCCATGGTTCTCAACGCTCACCCTACAAGTGCCAATGTGGCCCTCTAGAGGGCTATGACCCCATATAGGGGGACTAGACCCCAAATGAAGACCCACCTGCAATCTTGCATAAGATCCAATGCGTCCCTTTGCCCTTTAATACAAAAAAGCATTAGAATAATCAAGTAATAATGCTTACAACCTTCCATAGTGGGCTTTGGCATGTACAAGTGTCTCCAAGCTCAATTGGGGGTTAAACAAGGACCCTATTAGGTGGTTTCAACCTATAAAGGGG